>JSYV01000070.1:0-106994 GCA_000787455.1 Evansstolkia leycettana | reverse complement strand
CCGTGGTTGGGTGGCAGCTCGGTGTCCGTGGCAGCTCGGTGTCCGATTACGTTAGTGATGAGGCATGACTAATTGTGACGATAACTAGTTGGCAAAGATATATGAATTAGAGTAGGCGTTTCAGGCCCAAGGCCGTCAGCTATAGTGTCAGAGCAAACCCCTACTAAGAACTTATCATCTTGTTATTCTTACCGAAATAGCGATCAGACCTCAATGAATGGACGAGGCAATAACAGAACTGGGATAGATGACGAACTCTCCCATCGCTGGAATAAGACTCGTGCAAATCATTCCAAGTCTATGTGATAACATCACCATCCATCTCCTCCATATTCCGTGAAGCAGGCAGATAACTGGCCGATCGCACACAGACCGTGACGGGGGCACCAGAAAGCTAGAATCCCTGCTGCTCACCTCTTCTCACAGCAGTTACATGTTTCGAAACACGAGAAAACGAAACGATTGCATTAGCGAGGAGAGTTCACTGTAGTTACACAGCATGATCTCGAGTAATCTGACTCTCCAACGAAGTTATAGATTCACTACGTACATCTGTAGATGAAACTGGACTTACATACGGAGTTACGGCAAAGGACCATGGTGTGTCCCCAATGACCAATGCGAGAGCTCGCTATTACTAGACTTTCGCATCGATGCCTCATTTTTCCCCCAAGTGCAAGGATGGACCTTGAAGAAACCAAGACATAGCAGAAGGACCTAGCAATCAGAAGTGAAGGGGGTCAAAGCCGTCATCAATGAAGGTAAGGTGAGGCAGATTCGGCCATTAATGATTGATTGTCCTTCAAAGCTCTTGTTGGTTCAAGCCCCTTCGCCAGGATCATTGGTGGTGCTCTCCTTGTCAAGACTCAACACAGGCCATCGGTAACACCGTTTGCCTTCTTGAATCAGGAAATGAGAAGCGAGATGGATGGCATCAGCCGCTGCAAGACTTATTCCTGGACTCTGTACGGAGTACGGAGTACATCATATTATTATTCGACTCGCATGGACCTTCCTCGCGTCTTCGAGCTTGATACGGAGTATGCGGCAAAGAAAGCCACAGATGTTGAGGCCAAGACACAAGCTTTCAACGGCTGGAATTTTTTCGCTTTGGACATGGCCCCACGTGGTTCTGGTTGCGCCTCGCAGGGACAGGCTCTTCGCAGCTTCCCTTTTGCGGATTGGATCTTCACGCCAACAGTTCAATAGTCTGGCCTGGACCTCGCCAAATGCCGCCCCAATAGGAAATTGCACTTGGGGCCAAAGCTACTGTACATAGTACAACGGTGTTGCCCGCTTCATGAATGGCGCTTTTTTTAAGGTTCGCTCGAATAGGGCCAGTCTACAGAGTAATACTCCATAGTTAAGTCGATGTGTACTAACTTGCCACAGCTTGCTGCCATTAATAATTACCTGGTGTCATCTTCATCGATGCATCTGCATAGATCGCGTGACGGAGCGGACCAGTGTGGTGGGAACCACGCTAGCTGAAGGGAAATTACCTAAAGTAGAAATTGAAGCAATTTATGGAGTACATGGATCATGAATAGATTCACAATAACGGCAAGTTCTTATTGTGGAGAGATGAGAATCGTGAAACAAGCATCAGCAGGATCCGTCGTGACCCGTGAGATACGAGGCTGAAATTCATCATCCGGTATTTCAATTACAGCCCCCTGATCTCTTGAGTTCATACTCCATCATTCCGACGATCACGGGTGGACCGGCCGACGGGTACCCTAGCCTCGATCGAGCCTAGCAGATCACCTGCTGCACGGGCACCGAGATCGCCCGAGGGCCAATGAGAATGTTTAGATCTCCTGCTGCAACCGTCTCGGCGTCTCAACGTCAATAAATTACCGATTAGCGCCCCCTTTCATGAACCCTCGTAAATAACGGGTAACATTACATGGTCGAAGAACCAGCAATCCATTAGCCCAGGATAGCCCCAGTTCGTGTTAGTTACAGTACATGTGTTGTCGACCAGAGTACATTCATTACATCTGACCTGTATTATTCCATATTATCCAAGTTCATCAACCCCTAGGTACCTACCTACAGAGGAAGTACAGTAGGATACATGGCACAAATCTTCTGCCCGAGGCAGACTTCCCTGCCACTCTCATGCGTGGTCTGCAACCAAGGTATTTTTCTTAGTTGTTCATTGTGGTCGTTCTTCTGGACCGGGACAAGGAAGTGTGTCATTGTCACTGGCATCTAGTGAAGGAATCAGATACGTACGATGTGGAATATGATGGAAGTTGACCTGTGTACTGTCCACGATTCTTATCGGAGTCTGCACGGTTAGACATCAATACACTCCGTATTTCGGTCTATATTTACCCTCGCAGATAAATGGAATGCTACGTACTCTGGTTTGCTTTTTATTTGGAAGAAAAGAGATGCCGTTGCTGCGCCATTATCCTAAGCTGTATGGATAGTGGACATGAAGAGAAGACTTGTCATTCCTGGGTCATGATCGGGCTATGTTATGTGGCTGTTAATCCATGTTGATTCGATTGTCGATCAGGGATACCCGAGGCAATGGATACGCGGGACAACAGGGGAGAACCAAGTCCTACAATTATGTCTTCTTTGTCGTGGTTTACTTGTACATACATACCTTTCTCTCTCTCTCTCTCTCTCCTATGCCCGGCGCAGTTGTTTGACCTTGATGTCGTGATCCAGGGACTCTACTCGGCTACAGCCAATACGCACCTAGGTGATCCACTCGCGAATTTTCCATATCAGAGACTAAATACTCTGTACACCGTATGCATATATGCACTTACTTGTCTACGGAATTCTCCGTATGGAGTAGCGTTCTTTCAATCATACAATAGAATCCATCCATACGTAATCCGTAATCCCATATCCTCTAGTTACTCTCTAGAACAAACCGGCCGTTTCAGATGAGAAACTAGCTAGGCATTTTAATCGTGTCCGCTGCGAGCATTGGCCACTGGAAGATCACTGCACTGCGGGAAATACTCCGCATTTCGACTCCTAATAACTTGCATTCACTGAAATAGATTACTAAAGATATCCACTAACTTAACTAACTACATACAGCACAGGACAGGATACTCGTTGACAGAATCTTCTTCTTCAAAGAACAATACTTACTCCTGTACTCCGTAGATGTCTGGCTGTACCAACACGGGAAAGAGATCCTCGCAGGTTTTGTTAAGCGAGCAGTGAGTCTCCCACCGGGACGGCCATATCTATCTATACACATGCATGGATGGGAAGTTATGTAGGTGCAAGCCCGTCGAGGAATGTGGAAAATGATCAGTATCATTCGGGAACGGCTTACCTCACCTACATCGCCTACAAAATAATCATCTACCAGCTACTCCGTACAGTTGAGTGGGTCACCGCGCTGGAGAACGAGAGAGCGTGGTTGACAACTTGACAGCAAGTCTGGCCCCCTCACATTCCTGCTGAATCTGCCTGCATATATTGTAATCGATACAGGAGCACTCATACAATCATCACTCATCTAAAATTGACATTCACTGCATGAATTTATATTCCAATTGAGCGCAAGACAATAAGCAAATGCTGTCAAAGCCAAATATTCGACTATCCATGGGGGTATTATTAAATTCCAAACACACAAAATCCCAACTACGTAGCAGTGAAACCGGAAAAAAAGAAAAAAAGAAAAACTAACGTAAAAGGACCATGGAGCAGTTGCCTTCATACACCAGCCACTTTGGCAATAGGCCTGTTTTTTTCTAAACCAAAAGTTGAAACACAAGACTCCAAAGAGAGCAGAAAGTATAAAATAATACACATTAGGATACAGAGTGGAATAGCTGCAGAAGCCATCGACATCAGGGGGAAGAAAAAAGATCGTCGAACTCCACATAGAGCGAAAACGACAAGAGAATGGAGATCCCCAAAGCGCTGCTCAGCCACGCGGAATGAATTTTTCACAGGAAGAAAAGTATGAAGAAACAAGGCGCAGGTGTGATTATGGTCATGTTCATGCGATCGTCATAAGAACTATCCTCCCGCGGTCTCAAGTCGGGATTTAATTGAGCAATGTATCAAGACCCATTCGCGCATCCCGCGAGGGGTTCTTCGTGCTCAACGGATCTGATCGAGCATCGTCTGAGAGACTTGGCCAAACCCGCGGTAATGAAGCAGAGTGCTGGTGCCATGACGAGGCCGGGAGGTCGGCCATCCATCGAGGCTTCAAGGTGAGATCTGGGATGGTTTCCAAAGCTTTACTGCCGTGGTAGCCGTGAGAGACGTTGCTAGAAAAGCAGCCATCGTCTGATGCTGCATGGAGAGAGGGTGCGCTTTGTCTTCGCATCTCTCCGTAACTCTGACGCGGATCCACGGGTAAAGGTAGGAGTTGAGGCGAAGGAAGCGTCCTAGGCGATGCGGATGAGACAGAATTGTGGTCGGAGACAAGGGACGGGGGATCGAGGGAAGGCGCATGAGAAACCTCCGAAAAGGCCGGCGATGTCAAAGGAGCCTCCAGCGAACGGTTAATCGCGGGTAACGTGTAGATGGGAGTCAACTGCTTCGGACAGTCGACTGGCGTAGTTGAGGACGAACCTCTGCGTTCGCGCGGGGAGTGGACGCTGGCTGGACTGGATTCTACCAGGAATTTGGGTGATCGTGTCCATGACGGAGACTGCGTGGATATCGAGGGCCGGGAATAAGGAGGCTCCACGCGGCCATTACATGTCCGCGAAGTATGGCCAGCGTGAGTGTCGAGGCCCCTTCTCTTCCGGTTCATACTCCCGTTCCACCAGTTCTTGACGGCATTGTCGCTGCGGTTGCCGAGTCTGCGCGCGATCTCTGCCCAACGCTTTCCCATCTCGTTGACCATACGCTCAATCATCAGGCCTTCCTCGGCAGAGATGGGCTCACGATTCAGCGATGGCTTCAAATTTTGGTGAAAACGTTCTCTGCATTGCTTGGGAGAGCGGTAGTGCATATGTTGAGAGATGCGAACCCAGTTGTTAGGGCCCTGTTCGCGGACTAGTTGCATTAACAACTGGTCTTCTTCAGGGACCCAGGGTCCACGACGATGAGTGGGTGCCATCGCAGATTCAGTTGCAAAGACTGAAAAAGGTAGTTGTGCCTTCTGTGTGTCTGCTTATAGGGTTTGAGGCTCTGTTGTTGGATGATTCTATAGAGCAATGATCAGTACACACCCGTCGATGTGAGGAATTAGAATGTATAGGAAAACAGAGGAAGAAGAAAGCCACGCCACTTGGTACAAAAGACTGACTCACAAGGTTGAGGGAGGGGAGGCGATACTAATCGGCGACAATAATAAATAAAGTAGTATGGCACTGGAGAGAGAGATCTGGGGCGGGGAAGGTTAAAAAGGGTTCATTCAGATCATACATGGACGAACGCTCTGTGGCTTTGAAACTTTGGACCAGACTAGCGCAGCAAGCCAGAGGGAAAGATTGGCGAACGCAATGGCCAGGGTAACCGAGCACTTGGATTCAAAAAGAATCGGATTGGCAAAGCCGACAGGACGTGTTGTGCACAGGGCCGAAGTATAACGGAACCGCCCAGAGCCCTGACAGCGCTTGCGGGCGATGCTTAACAGTGGCACTACAATTAATTATATGATTGTTCGTAGCCGTGTAGCTGCACTGCACCAGAGACGGGTCACAGACGCACGACTAGGACTTGCTCCACCAAGACACACGCTATGGAGGACGATCCGATCTGTGAAGTCGGAGCTGACAATTCGTCCGAGGAATATGTCTGTATTTTACATGTATCGAGCTCGTTATGGCTATCAATGTGGCGGTTCGTTCCCACCTGGGCAGCACTAGCCAGGGTACGAGAACAGGGAAACCGATCTGCTGGGAAGAGAAGTTGAAATGGAAGTGGGTAAATGTTGGCTAGTGTGTCTTGACTTTTTAAGTAGTACGTAGTAATATAAGGAAGAAAACGAAGGGAATAATATAGGTACGACACACAAGTGATGGTAGAGACAGGGAAACGAAAGCAGGCGCTGAGCTACAAGAGGAGCATGCAACCGTGCCCTGTCATGAAGAGTATCTTCTTCAGGCAATTTGGAATCCATTGATGACAGGGTACAGCATGAACTTGCTGTACTGTACATGGCTGTGGTTGTAGTACTACTACTCCGTATGATATATATGTATATGGAGAACTTAGTATAAATCATAGCTTCGTGTAATCGATGTGTCAGGAGAAATAATGGCTCCTTGTCGTCAATTACGTATTCCTCAACATGCCAGAATCAGACAAGGCTCCATTCCCGACTACATGGAACAGAAGATCTTGCCGCAGCCGCGCTGAACGGAACAGTCTACAATACCATAGATTAATATTCTCGAAATTCCTTTTCTTCTTTTCTATCCTGCCCCCCCAAGCAAGAGATCGTCTAGTCAAATCGCACGGGGCTGCTGATCGTTGCTGCGGACTCAATCTGCTCCATGTCCCATGATACCAATACAATAGTAATAGTCTAGTGTGGTCAACCCTCTCCTAGGGCAAAAGGCCCGTTCGCCGTCGGTGGAATTCTTCGACGGTACGTAATTATGCAGCTGGCATGGGGAGATGGGTGGATTGGTCCATGCTCAGCAGGCCCTGACAGGATAACGGGAGCGGCAGAACGGTCTGATCAGATGGCCCTGAGTCTCTGATCCATGGATGGCATAGATCAGTGTCAGATTTAGAAAAATACGTACGGTACGTGCTAAATTACTCTGTATTGCCGGGGCGAAAAAAAACAGAAAACAAAACTAAAACAAAACCAAAACCCTAGACAGAGGAGGTCATCCAAGACGGCTAATGTCAGCGCCCACTGCGAGTCATGTAGTGACAGCTTCAAGATAGCACAAGTTTCGGCATGCATCATGTTCGACATTATTTTCCTTTCTTTCTGATCGGTAATATTACCTCGAAAAAGGTGGAAGAAGTACGTACTCGGTAAAAAGAGATCAACAAACGAGATAAAAAGCAAGTAGTTAAACCAAGTGACCAACCATATGCTCTATCTTCCACCTCTGCATTTGCAAGGTAGTCAGTTGCTTCAGCCAGCCATTTGGGACACTTTCCAAAATCATTTCCTCGTGGAATGACTCCAATTGGTGTTCGGAGACGTTGTACTTCGTTCGGACTTTGGCTCCGCTTCGTCTAAGATCGGTTCCAACTCCCAAGCCACTTTTCAGCTCTCCACGACACTATTGTTGCGCCGCCCTGGAGATCACTCAGGTCAACCCAGGAAGATGCTCGAATCGCGAAAAAAAAGCTGTCGCACAGTCGCACTGACGTTGACGCATGCCTTTCGGGATTCCATATACAGATTTTCTGCACTGTTTAGGTTCCCGGTCTGGTTGAGATCGTCGTTATTGCGCAAATCTTTAATCTATCCTCATCAATTGTCTCTCTTGATTTCTCGGGACGATTAATGACAGAATACAGATAGTACGGAGTCTCAACCTGCTTCGTGAGTTCTTTCCTTGAATTAGATGTACTAATTATGGCCTTGGATTCTGCTGAACACGAATCTTTTTGGAACATAAGTATTTGTCATTCATATAGTCGCTGGTGACACTATATACCACAAAGATGCTATCAAGTCTCTCGACGACAGCCGTACCACATCTGACGCATCACATTGACCACTGCATAACAGAGTGAGTAACATACGCTGGAAATAATGAGCTTCCTCGGTGATCATTCCAACAGCCAGTGTCAGGTTACTTGGACTCAATGCTCGACCATCTGATTGGATACGTGTCTGAAAAGGGAGTGCATTTGCACGAGTCCAAGACTTCCCACGCATTCGAGAGCGAACTTCTCCGAGCCTTGCTTTTTGCTTCTTGCTCCATCGTGGTGCAGAGACGAGTCACACATCATGTTCAATAGCCATATCCATGTAGGGTTTGCTCGCTTCGCCTGGAACTGTTTCAGTAGCCGATGTCTCCACTGTACTGCATAGATAGTAGACAGTAACATCCATTGGATTCAAGTCGTGGCTGCTGCAGCTACAGTATGTCGGATATCCATATCTCCCAATGTCCCTCTCAGTACGCCGGGCCATATTGAAAACCAATCTCTTGACTCGTGGCTACTTGCATCGAAGCGATTGACTGCAGCGCTTAACCGGATATGAACATTTCTGAGTGAACATCGTTGTGACTGTGATCAAATGGCCGATAATTATTGTATAATGCACAATTTGGAATAATCAATCAGCTTTGGGTCTCACAGACTATTCAGATCAACCGTTTTTTTTGCCTTGTTCTTTGTGTGATGTATACAAGCTCAAAGAAGTAACCCTCTTTGTTTTTCTCTCATGGACTGGCGCGAGATCGGCAAGGCATTATTGTATGAGATATCAAAAAAGCAGCCGAATCAGAGATTGTTTCTATTCTCTGGTAACTTTACACAAAGCGCTCGATCTATGGAGTATTTTATTACAAGCTCTTACCTGGAGATATCGCGGCTATGAACGAATAGAAATGCGTCCAAAGTCACGTGTGGGCTACCATTAATCTGGCTTTAGATCATTCCATGCGGATCAAGGTACAAAGCATCTTCGGCCGTCGATCCAACAACCCTCAACCTTCATAGCTCATGGATCCAGTAATGATCATCCCCTACTCCACAGGCTAGAAGCCGTTGAATACGTACGGAGTACCTACCTGTACCGTTCTTCTCGCGTATCAAGCCACACCTTGCTACCCGTCGAGATTGGGTGGAGAGACAAACGAAGCTAAGAGAGTAGGTGGAAGCACTATTGGGACAGCACAAATCCCGAGCTAGTGTCACAATAGACGAACACGCCGATCTGAGCTGATGATTGGTGCCGCTGGACAACAGGTATTTGTCATTCTAAGCACTCGGAACTACCCCGTCTGGCAACGATTTACAGACGCGACGCCAGGTTTTGTTGATATCTGTCGACAATGTCATGGAATTCAGCGTTATGTGATACTGTACTTGGAAGCTGCGAACAATCCCCTGATCGACAGGAAAAGAAGATCATAAGCAATGGTCGCACTTGGATTGTGACAGCATTTCTCCGGCTTAGAAGTCCCTGCTGCGGAGCCCAGGTGAGTGTCGTGTCTGAACTCGATGAAGCCAGGAAACAGGTGGATACCTGTCTATAAAAAGACGATCTTGATGTGCACCACTGCGTTGATTGTGATTACTTTTGGACATTCTCCGGACGTACTACTCCGTAGCAGGCCAGGCTTTGGTGATCTTCCTTGTACTGGATGGAGTACGTATCGAGATTGTTTTCAGAGACAGCTAATAGCAGCTATCATTCCAGCCCAACACCAGCATGGCAGCAAGAGCCTGAGGCTATGTGGGCGCTGGACACCAAATTTCAGTTAAAGGCACAGCCCATGATCGTCACGATCTGGCCTCGTGGTGTGGACTGCGTCATGGACACATTTGCAGCTGAATACGTACTATCATAAATCATCTTATGATAGACGCAATATTAATTCAACCAGATGGTACTGTGTGTTATTCACCGGTTTGGACAGGTGTGTTTCTTCACCATGGGATTCTTGTTCTTGCTTGATGGAGCTCAGCAAACCCCTTAACCTTGGGAACCAACCAGAAGCACGGTAAGTATTTGAGATAAACCCTTGTCACTTTGCAGGTCACCTTGCAGGGAACCCCTGCACGTTGCTTAAAATACTGGCAAGCGATAGCTCCAGATGGACTGTTACTACTACGGAGTACATACTGCATGGGTTATGGACTTCCTAACTGCTAGTGCTGTACTCCGTACAGCACATATCAATCCCAGTCGAAGGTTGCAGTCTGAGGAAGGTTTCATGGCAGGAAAGACGATATGATTTATCATTCTTTGACGGCACGTTTTTTATCCCGCACATAATGCGGTGTAACCTGCGTGTCTGGAGACACACGGTCTATGACGGGGACTGATATGCTGCACTATCCCTTGATCTGGATTACGATGGACTCGATCAAAATAATAAATGGATGACAGGGTTTCGTTCGTCTGCACAACACCCATGGAGGGGGGTGGGCCGAACGGCTCTCTCGTTCCCAATTGTCGGACCTCTAAACTCCAACGCCTAACAGGCCCGAGCGCCCTTAAAGTAGGTTCCTGTCAACACGGAACGGCGATCGAGACGAAGAGAACGGTGCAGCATGCAGCAGTGGGCCAGTGGCTTACCACTCTAACGACTCTGGAGTACCGTACGGAGTATCCACAGAGTAATCCATACTCTGTACGGAATTATGCAATCGGGCGTAACGCGTGTCATATGTGGCGATATGTATAGGTTCCACTCAGTTCCTGCATACAGTATGTCGAGGAAAACGCAGAAACAGAGAACTTCAACAGAGATTATTGCTTGACAATGTCGCCGTGACAGCTGGCATCCCACCGGAGCTCTGTTGTTACGTAGTTCCGGAGGTTGGACGATAAACTCGCAGGTGAGTTTGTGCCCATCACGGCTGGACCTTGTGACAACCATCTCGAGGGCTAGAAAAAAATTTGCGACCTTCATACGTGCAGGATCTTCTCGACTTCTCGACAAAATGTCTCCCTTGTGCCTGGGATGGCTCCAAGGTCAAATGGACACCTGATACAGAGTCGTACTCCGTACGGACTCATACGCTAGTAGTCATGCTCAGGTCGCGAAGATCTGGAACCACATCGCCATCACCGTCCATAACCTCCCGTGGATGTGTGACGTATTAATCGTTGACACAGGGGGGGATCTGGAAGCTATTATGCATGTACATGTATTGAAGTTACAGTACGTCTTGTGTAGCACTGGGTGGGCGTTGGGGCCATCGGGAATCATTTCTCCTGGTTCGGGGACCATGTGGTGCCCGAGTTCCCGGACGCGCAAACACCAGGTCGCCCGTGGACATTCGATGCCAGCTCCAGATTGCCTTTTCGAGCGGTTTGTAACGCCGAACCTGGAACAACTTGGACCAAATGAGAATAACGTCCTGTAACTTTCCAAGGGTCCGCCTGGGGGCTGGCGCTCTCTTGAAAGTTCAAAACCCGATAAGCTGTTTCAGGGCACAGGCAGTGGCTTGGATCGATCATATGGCTGTGCATTTACTCTGTACTCCATCGTTATTGCGTGGCGCAGGATTGATTCTAGACCTTGGGCCACCTTGTCGTCGTTAAGGTTTGTTTCCCAACGGTCTTGTCCAAATCCGGATACCTTTAACGAGGACGTATCCAGGTACACGCAAGTAGGCGGTCATGCTTCGTCTGTCGGGGATTTTAGCCTCCGTTGTTTTTTTTTCCATGTTCGTCTACTCCGTACAGCCACGCAATCCTTCCGTTGACGCGAGGCGAATACGAGAGTGCGGGGACAGCTCAGGCGGAATCCGCCTTGATACATAAGCAGTACGGAGTAAATTCTAAGGAGTAGGTTGACCAAAGGAAGTGTTGCCACCCTGTGCAGTGCTCACTGGTCGGAAGCAGATATGGGACGGACTGGGTAATTCCAAGATGCTCGAAACAAGAGTGTAATGGAATCTCGTTGTCGTCGCATCGTCCATTGTGGTATTTATCATTTCCCTTGTACAGAACCTTGGCTCAATTTGCAAGTCCCATTTTGCTGTGTTCACGGGCAACTTCAATTAGATTTATCAGCTGACTAGTCTCAAGATCTACTGTTCATATGGACCGTCTGTAGATTATTGCCAACATGATATACTGATAGATATCAGGTTTGTAGAACATGTATTCTATCACGCTTCATCACGACAGAGAACCTTGGCAACAACAATCATAGAAGTGCTTCTTTGCCTCCGAGTGATGACGACTCCCTTTTTCTACATATGAAAGTCTTATTATTGCCGGATGGTAGGGGAATCTGGAGCCCAAACTCACCTCCTTTTTGTTTCTCCTGAATCATCTTTGGCCATCGACCTATATATATTGTTGCGTCCACTGATCCAAAGTAGTCCTCGCAGTGGACGTCGCAAAACTGGGAGGACCATGACGGGGTCTCTGCCACAGAGATATCCTGATCTCAGGTTGATTCTGCGAAACGCAGCCAAAGCACCACCAGAGCATTGCCCATACCATGTGCCCGAACGCCTTCAATCTCAAGTTTCTCCAAAGGCGAGCTGATGAGAAGCACAGGCGGTGGCTATCGAAAGAGATATTGTATCAGCACACAGAGCCCACAGGCAAGCCGTCTGATGGGAAGTACTGGAGCAGTGGAGCGGAAGAGGCAAAGAATGGAATTAAGAGGATAGATACATAAACCATACTACGGCGAGGATGCCCTTCGAGATGGCTGTCAGCGCTCTTCCTGCACAGATAGTGTCAGTCTCAAGAGGATTGTCGGCGCTCTCCCTATGCTGTTAAGATCAGGTTCGCCCATGCACGAGTCTGAACATCAGCAATAATGAACAGAGTATTCGTGCTCATTTTCTTTCGGATCAAGTGGATCATCGCTATGATATTTTGGCTAGGCATCTCAAATCAAATGCCTCTCAACTAAAGAGAGGAATGACTAACCCATTTGACTGTGATCCACTGCCTTCAGTCACTACTCTTTTTAGCTCCAATGACGACGATATACAAAAATGAATTGTCGGATTCAGCGTAAAGAATACGACGCTGCCCTTTGAATGGTATCCCAAGAGACATACCGCTCTCGGTTCTCATACAAATCGGCTTCTTCATAGGACGCTGGCTGGCGGAAGATGCATCCAACACTTCACGCTCAGCTTTAGTGCATTCCATTAAAACAGCATCAAGTCTGCGGCGAGTCGCCAACTGGCGGGATAAAGAGGTGGTCTCCCAAGATCCCCGAAATATCGGCTATTCGCTGATCTAGATTCTATTAGCACGAAGAGGTACTGGACCATGGAACGAAGAAAAAGGAACAATGAACCAATACTCACGGAATGTTTCTAGAGAATCTGATAGCTCGTCGTGATTGAGACGCCAGACGCCCTGGGATCGACGGTCGACAGTAAGATCGAAAATCCCAAGTTGGAGTGACAAGGAGGCTGGCATCCAGACGCGGTGCGCTCAAGGCGACATCTTCCGGCCATGGATGTGGCATTTTCCTATGGATGCTGTGGAGTGGCAAAAGTGGACGACTCGTAATACCGGTATTTTGACATGGTCTCTTAGGGAATTCGAGGGGCTGATGAAAGTTGCGGCTTTTCTTGCAAGCAGACGATACCAATATCCACGGATAGAGACCTCTCCTTTTTCTCCAAGTCAAACTCTCACCTCCAATGAAACAGCCCTAATGAGATGCTTAAAGTGCCTGCAGACGGACGAAGGTCCTTCCTTATGTGAAAGGCAGCCAGAGCACTGCTAAACATGCATCGAACAATAGTCTTGTTGGTTCGTGTCGGTTGCTTGATCGGAGATCCACTGGGATAGAGCTTCACTACAATCTCATGAGGACGAGAAGGAAGTGTCACAATTAGGAGATTCTTTTCTAACCTCCAATCGAAGGTGTGGTCACAAGGTAACGGTCCAAGGTCTTATGCACCCAGTTTGCATTGCTGCATGATAAGTGAACGTATAATGGCCGAGTCAAATGATGTGACGGTGGATTTCTCTACACTGACCATGAATGCCAATAGTTACAGAGCCAGATGAAGTAGAAGTGAGAGTGAATACGAATAGGGTACGGAAAAGCACGGTTGCAAGATAAACTGATCTTACACTCCTCTACCTTTCGCTCGGATCAGCAACAGAGCATACCAAGGAGGACTATTCCGTGCACAGAATAACAGTTAAATTCTGATCAGATCAGTAACAAAATTTGCAACTTTCTGATATTGGTTAGAGCAGCGAGGCTTGAGGGGAATCTAGGCCGATACGAAGATCATTTCCAGGGACTGGATATGAATCTTCGGATGGAGTGAGAGTAACGGCGATAAAGAGCTAACCAGATAAGGAGCGCTCACGTGGTGATAAGCAAGAAGTTGCCCCATTTTTCAGGCGGTGAGGCAGACCTGAGATCACTCCGCCATGTTGAGTCCACGCTTATCCCGATTTGACCAAGAGTGCTGAAGTCCATCTCACGGGCGACGGTGCACGACTAAGCTCGAAGTGAGCAGCTTCAGATTGCATTACTTTCTCCATTATATTCTTAACTCCTTTTAGTTAGTGGACGTGTCGCGTTCAATTCCACCGAGAACGAACGAAGACCTTTTCTCAAGACCCTCCGCGATGGAGGTTGCCAGTCTACAACAACCTTCTCTTCAACCGGAGGCATCGAATGATACCAACCTGACTTCGAACGCCATGGATGCCACGATGGACATTGATATGGACCTTGACCTTGGTCCGCTTCCAGATGGAGATCCAATTGAGGTTGTGAGTGCGGACAAGTGACCCTGTATTGTTGTTCATTCCAGCTAATGTCCTGGTGAACGTTTAGGAGGCCGTGTCCGCGACAGGTACCGCTCAGGAGGGTGCGGTAGATCCCCTCACTTCGGAGGCGCAGTACGAGAAAGTTCACATTCGAGGCGTCGATGAATTGACGACCGACAATATCAAACAATTCGCGGCTGAGCACTTTACCCTCGAGGAACCTTCCCGCATCGAGTGGATCGACGATACATCGGCGAATATCGTCTACTCATCATCAGAGATTGGCCTTCAGGCTTTGGCTGCCTTTACGCAGCTAGGAGAAGAAGATGCGTCGGCTTTACCGGCTCTTCGCTTGCGATCAGCAAAAGCGCTTTCCTCCCATCCCGAATCCGTTCTTCAGGTCCGATCCGCCGTGAAGACTGATCGCAAGAAGCCTCGTGCATATGAGGCGAGTCGATTCTATCTGATGCACCCTGAACATGATCCCCGGGAGCGACTGCGACGAGAGCTTGCCGAAAGAAGGCGTCAAGGAGGAAGCGACGCGGGTGATGGCGAATACAGACGGAGACGGTTTGACGACCAGGAGCTTCGACGACGCAGGGATCGTGATGGAGATCACGGGATCAATGCCGACATGTACGACGACAAACCGGATACTACCATGGACTACTCCGACGCGGAGCGGGGTCGAAGTGGCCGGAGACGGCGAGGTCGAGTCGAATTGTTTCCAGAACACGACGGACGCTCATCCGGACGTCTCCGGAATCGCAGTGCCTCTCCAGGCCGAGACACATTGGATGATGAGCTGCGGGTCGAGCACCCTCGTCAGGATTCACGTAGACGGTTCCGTGAGCGATCACCCCAGCTTGCCCGTCGCAACGAAGGCAAGGAGCTTTTCCCATCCGGCAGTACTGCAGAGGCCGACTCGAACGCGCGCGAGCTATTCCCGAACAAAACCGCAGCGAGCTATCTGAAGAAGGAACTTTTCGCCAGCAAAAACAGCAACCACCGTCGCTCGGACGCCTTCGACGCCGCTGATGAGACTGCAGACTTGTTCGGGAGGAGAATCTCCGTCCCACTCGTGGACGGGTCTAGCGATCAACGGAGTTCGCAGCGGAACAGCAATATTGAGCTTTTCCCCGACTCGTCCACAGGAAACGGTGTCAGCATTCGGGGAACAGCCACCCATGATGAAGACATATCGATTAAAGGCGCAGCAAACGGAATTTCGATCAAAGGAAGGGGCGCATCAGTGCGAGAGCTGTTTCCGTCCAAATACAACGCTAATGCTGGCAAGGAGTTGTTTTCAGATAAGCTGGAAGGGCGGGGTGGTCGGCGGCGCAAAGCAGAGGACATGTTTACTTGAGGGTTCACTTTCTTTTCCGATCTTAGTCGAGCAAGCTGTGCTATCTTGTATCCGGCGGCTCATTTGGCTTTGTTTTTGGGCCTCCCCAAGGGTGAAATGGGAACAGACGTTGAATTCTACCATATTTAGAAAAGACAGATAGGGCCTAGCTATTCATGATCTCGAAGATCTATGATAAATTGATATCCGAGGTTAAAAAGTACCTCATTCCAAAACTACATTTCCTCTCCATGAATTTCATAGTCATTGATTGGTTATGCCTACCTTCCAGAGTAGCTTTCTGTATGATATGCCTTGTTTTTGTGGTGGTAAAACTGGACTTGTCACAGCGACTGTCAAATCTCGCTGAACTGAGCTCCGCACTCAGAACCGTCCCCATCTCCGCAAAATCAATGTATGCGAGCTAGATCTTGCAATTCGCCCATCTCAGATCGAACGACGATATCTACAAATCGACAACCAGTGTCATTAGCAAGCACCCTTGTAGCCCGTTTTCTTCGTTCGAATAACTACACGGATACCCTTGAAGCCTTCATTCGCGAGGCGGGACTTCCAGCGGACGTGGGGCAAGCAAGTGGCAAGAATGAATGGACTATTGAAAGGGTCCTGGAGGAGAAGAAAGCGTATGATCGGAGCTTGAATTTTGAAAGATACGGAGACGATGATAAGGAGAAGGATATCTGGAGTGTTCCTGGTAAGTGTTGTTGTGTTAATCTTGGTTGTCTGGAGTCAGTGCTCGACTTGCTGGAGTCAAGTGGCAGTCGGTCTATGCCATGTCATCTTCGAGTTTCCTTTACTTTACAATGTTGTTGTTCAAGTGAAAAGAATTTCCAGGACGGCATCATGATCTTGTCGTCATATCATTCTGGAGACCGTTTTTCCTTCTCTTGTATGAAATGTACTGACTGTCGCATTCAGCCCCATCAAAGCCAACCATCATCCAAACACCAACCTCCGCGAATCTTCTCGCAGCATCAGTGGAGCCATGGCAATATCTCGACAGAGAGGGCTGTCAAGGTACAAGCTCCTCATACATTGCTGCCACAGGAGCAGACAAACAAGTCCATATCCTGCAAACGACGGCCAACAATGAAGTCGTCCTCTCACTCGCGGGACTCTCAGACTCTCCCATTCTGTCATACGCGTCTGTCCAGAATGGGAAATATATCCTCATGACGACCATGTCCGGCCAGCTTTTGCTTCTGTAAGGATCTGAAGTCAAGGATCGAAGAAGAGATCATACGAAATATGCAGTCAAAGTTGTCTGTTTTGAGGATCCATCCACGGGGAAGATCTGGATTGCTACCGCTGGCTGGGATGCTAAGATCTTTCTCTACTGTCTGAGCAACATGTCAGACGAAACATCCACGTCTCCTCCAGAGATAGGCGAGTCCGTCGCGCGGATCAATCTGGCTTCGAATCCGGAATCCATCCTTTTTGTCCGTCATCCAGAGTCTCGTGACTTGATCCTTCTCTTCTCGCGGCGGGATTCGACGTATCTGTATTACTATCAGGTTGAGCCGTCTTCGCCGTCGGGCGTGTCAGGTGCTGAAGAAGTCTCCAAGCAGTACGAATGCAGATTGCTCGGGAAACAGAATCTCGCCCCGCACTCCAATGCCTGGGTTGCCTTTTCTCCTTCATGTCTCGCACTAAGCCCACACGATCTGGGACTAGTCGCCGTCGCTACATCGACTCTTCCTCACATGAAGGTCATGATCGTGCGCCTGCTGTTTCCATCAGAGGTAGACAGTACCATGGGAGGGCAATACCCGGCTGCTACAGACAGGACCAGGTCCACGGAGCCAGCGGAGACGCAGGCTACGCAGGCTCTTGCAGCATTGGCGCTTCAGAACCGCGAAGACGCTGCCATTCTGATCCAAGCGAACACCTTCGCTCCGCAGACGGCCTATTCGACATCACAAGTGGTGTGGCGGCCAGATGGCTCCGGTGTCTGGGTTAATGGAGACGATGGCGTGATTCGAGGGATCGAGGCAAAGACGGGCAAGGTCGTCGCGATGTTGAAAGATGGACATGAGCCTGGAAGCAAGATCCGGACTATCTGGGCTGGATGGGTAGGTGGTCGGGAGAACGACGATGGCTCCACGCGGCGAGAATGGGTTAGTGGAGGGTTTGACAAGAGGCTTATTGTTTGGAAGACATCATGATGTGCCGTCATAAAACAGACAACAAGTTTCCACTACTCAGTACGGTAAGGAGATTTGAATAATAAATGAATGCACAAATCATTGTATTCTGACTCAATGGTTATGCTTAAAGAACTAACACGGTGATTACGGATGTAGCCTTCCGTCCATGCACCCTCACGCCATGGGAGAGCGAAGGGAAAGGGTGTTTGGTAATAGGAGGGCAGAGGTTCTGCTCTTGGCACGTAATAAAATCCTTCAGCAATCGCGCATGAAAAGAGAGCACGAGGCTGTACACACATATGCCGTGAGGGGGGAAAAGGAAGACAGGGAGAAAGGCTAATTCGAGTCCGAGGGTTGGACAGTTCATGTCAACATCTGCAAAGTGGAAGGGCATTCCGAGTCTTGCAAGGCGTGCAATTCTAACCGATTGTAGAACACACTCACGGAGCGCCATCTCAGTCGATTTCCGGGGAAACACGCGCTTGTCGTCGAACACATGGAATCGACGTGTGATTATGGAAAGCGTTTTCATGTTCAGATATCGCGCGAAACCAGTCAGGCTAATGTATTCTATTGAGGTACTGTTTTTTGACTCCCATATGCTGCCTATGTCGACATGATTTGTTTTCATCGCACGTTAAGTCACCGACCAACTCCGGAATCGCTCTCGGTTGTTTTTTTTATGCGACCTCACGCTTGCCCTCCTTTCTCTCCTTCTATAACCAGAAGTTAGTCCCCGTATTCACCATTCCCCACAATTGTCGAAAGCTTGCTGAAAACCAAGGGATCCTTTAAGGTGTCTGTGGCTGCAACGTACCAAGGCCTTCATCGTGCCGTGAAGAGCGTGTCTGTGGTTGCGGCGGAACTTGGGGTCAACACCCTTGAGGGAGGGGTAACGGTAGGTCTTAGGCTTCTTGATGCTGGACGTGCGAAATCGAAATATCAGTGATTGTGTCCTTCATCTTGTTCGAGGAATCATCTCTTCAAAAGGCCGTCCCGAGTGGGAATTATCAAGATTCCACTCAAGAGCGGATCATCAAATTGCAGCCCAGAAATTCCCCCGGAAAGATTCTTGTAAAAAATGGTGATTGTACGCACCCGTTGCGGTGAGCCTTCCTGTTGCGGTGGTGCTGGGACGAGTTCTTGGACTCTGTATAGAAAAGACCGAAAGTCAGCGATCACGGTTGATGTAAAACGCAGCGGGGGCGCGCGCAATCCTGCAAAGGCGAGGATCGAAGAATATACGTACTCGCCATCTTGACGGTATCTGTCGCAACGACGGAGTGTTGACGTTTGGTTGATGAGGTTGTCCTTGAACGTTCGTGCAAAGACCCCAGAGGCAGATTGTTGGCGGCTAGTCTAGGGCTGGCCGGTTTGTGTGGGATCTCGCTTACCGCATCGGCCCGTTTGGTCCTTGGCTGTTGCCTACACACGCTCCGTCTATGTACTGTACTTTGCACAGCACGTCGTCCGGTTTATATTCGATCAAGAATTCCCACTGTGTTTAGAAATCGAGTTCTCAGTGGAGATCTGTTCGGAACTCAGAACAGTATAAGGAGTTTCTGAATTTTATCTGTATTGTCTGAATATCGCTGCTTACACACTACCCATAGACAAAGATGTCTCTTCTTTATGAAGGAGCTTCAAACTATGGTCTATTTCATCTGTAGCCTGGAATTAACGCTACTTCAGACTAAGAGATTGGCTTTGCTAGAAGTTTGAGTCTCAATCTATGTTCGTGGGTTGGAAATACCTCTCTTTCAAGCACATAACACTCATATCACGTGATTAGTCGTGGTGGTTGCAACATTGCAGGCAATAGTACAGAGAATCTTTGAAAGAGAGCTTGCCTGCGTCTGGATTGAGAAGAAACTTGAGACAATAATACTTGTTATCAGTCTTTGGTAT
Organism: Evansstolkia leycettana; assembly: GCA_000787455.1. Taxonomy (NCBI): domain Eukaryota; kingdom Fungi; phylum Ascomycota; class Eurotiomycetes; order Eurotiales; family Aspergillaceae; genus Evansstolkia; species Evansstolkia leycettana. The sequence goes on along the minus strand of JSYV01000070.1, from coordinate 87,250 downwards.
CAGTCTCCCATGCAGTTGAGTGTCGTACCTAGCAGATTTCAACGACTGCGCTACGACAACGACAAGATTACTAGTCTTTCAAGCATAGTAGTAAATGAGACATTGCATAGCACTAGATGACCAGACTGTATCAATTAGTTAGACTGCCGTGAATAGCTTATTTCCCTCTATTTTTGAATTGGCAAAGGAAAGAACCTTGGATGATGCTCAGGAACAGTGTTAATTATCTTTTGATATCACGTGAACGGAAGACAGAGCCGCGAGTGGCTAGGGAACAACCGGCATCCAACATTTGACCTTCGCAACTTCAACTCAGGTTCAGAGGGGATATCACAACCACCCTTTTCTTCAGTCAATTGAAAGATGAGCTCTCTTCGCTTTGCTCGTTCGGCCCTCAGGGCTCGTCCTTCTGCCATTCGCGCTCCTCTTCAGCGCAGAGGTTACGCCGAAGCTGTGTCGGACAAGATCAAGCTCTCCCTGTCCCTTCCTCACCAGGTAGGACAATCATCCAATTGAGTGCTCATTATGTCCCAAGGAATTGCCATACTAATTGACCTTCTTCCGAATAGACCATCTACAAGTCCACTGGCGTGTACGTTGAATCCTGATAATGCCGCGACCCAACAATTGAGCGTTCTGTTTCGGCGAAAACATACTGACGGGCTTTTCCGATCATAACAGCGTTCAGGTCAACATTCCCGCCGAGTCCGGTGATATGGGTGTTCTTGCCAACCACGTCCCATCCATCGAGCAGCTCAAGCCCGGCCTTGTTGAGATCATCGAGGAGGGTGGTGTCAGCAAGCAGTTCTTCCGTACGTCTCACCCATTCGACCATCGAATTACTCCCTCGGCGCGTTGATGAGGGAAAATGCCGCAAATGGTCACAATTCGAGGATGAAGTAGGAACTGACGTGCCATTCTACACAGTGTCCGGAGGCTTCGCCGTCGTCCAGCCCGACTCCCAGTTGAGCATCAACGCAGTTGAAGGTTACCCCCTTGAGGACTTCAGCGTTGAGGTAAGTCGTCTCGACCCAGTCGGAGATGCTGATCTGCTCATGATATTCTCTCTCCTTTAGGCTGTCAAGGCTCAGATCGCCGAGGCCCAGAAGATTGCCAACGGTAGCGGCAGCGAGCAGGATATTGCTGAGGCTAAGATTGAGCTGGAGGTATGATCTATATTGAACCATTTCTGCCCCTTGGAACTAGCCACTGACATGATGCACAGGTTTTGGAGAGCCTTCAGGCTGTTCTCAAATAGATTTCTGATGTACATATCCACTCGCGCTTTCAGATCTGAAATGTAGAATTATAGCAATTCTCATACGAGAAGATTTCCTTGATTATTCACGATTTCTTGTTCCCGTTTAGACGTTAGCTTTTTCCTGATCAGCGAAATAATCGGAAATCATGATTCTCCTATGCTATTCCCTTCTCTGGTCATGCCTTCCCAGAAAGCATTCTACACATCAGGAAGGTCTACGCACCTGACCGCCGCCTCATCACAAGCAGTCATCTTCCTCGCTCCCAGAGATTCTTTCTTCTCCCACTCGTCCATCTCACTTAATAACAGCGCTAATCATTGCAGTCGTTGCACAAAATTCAACCTTTCTCGGCAACTTCACTCTCGCAGTACTACCTCTATAACTCACGGCTGAGTGAGATGGCCCAACCATCTGCAGACACTCCCATTGCAAGCATGCCCGCTTTTGAAGGGACAATTGGTGCCACTCGGGATGCTCAGATCCTCGGGAAGCGTCCATTGTCTCCGGAGGAGGCTTGGCTCAGTACAATCGAGAAAAAGGCGCTCTTTGCGGATCTGCCAACCACTTCCGAACAGACTGGAACGCGACTGCACAATCAGACTGCAGACGACACCATTGACGGTTATTCGCGTAAGTCGTCTGAGGCTGGTCAACGACCACCGCCTGAAGCGATTGCATCAAAACATCTTATCGACCTGTCGATCGACAAGCATCTCATCTATGACGGCACCGGAGCACCGTCCAAACCTCACAATGCACCAGCGATTATCAGCGATAAGAGTGGCGTTCTCTCAGTTGGCCTTGATTCCTGCCATGATGAAGATCGCGATGACTTGCTGTCAGCTTCTAAGCCCACAGTCTTCAACTTCGATTGGTTGCAAGGCAGATCTGAACGAATTGCTGCAAGCATGCTCAGCGATTTTGATGCAAAAACTCGGAGCGCGCCCGGTCATCCGTCGCAGACAGATGTAGCCTGGAAGTCGTATATCCCTGCGTACAATGCCACCACCAATACTCATGAAGTCGCAAATCGTAGCCCGACAGGCAAAGCGGAACATATCGCTCCAGCGTGCAATATCCTTCGACTCCCGGAGTCCCTCGAGTGTGCAAGTAATCGATTCAGTGCGGATGATGCCGTGGATCATCAATGCTCGTCTTATCAGGCACTTCGGCCGACAAAATCATTAAGAAGATCAGGGCGTGTCCATCGACGGCCATTTCCGCGCATATCGCCCTTCAGAAGCATTGGCAAAGCCAATTCCAAGAAGACCGGTTTTGCCGCAGCCAACGTCCATTCAATGCCAAAATCTTCGCTTGGTGGTCACCATCAAACTCAGCCTTCCATGAACACAAAAGTTTCTTTTGCCGGAGCTCCGAAATTCTATCTACCTGACGATGCCACCAACCAGAGCGCCTGTTCGGTGCTGGACGGCATATGCAGAGACGGCAATGATGAGAAAATTCCAAGCTCCCTGCTTGTTGATGGGCATGGAACAACGAGTCTGGTCGTATTTCGGCTCAAAATCCAGAAGGTCAGCGCATCGATGCGGTCATCTCGGCGCCCGCCTTTTCAATTCCACGTTTTCATGGCCTGGTCAACCATCTCCAGGGAGCCCCTGCGAAGAAGTGAATATCGCAGAGGAATTCAAGAGGCCACGCATGAGACGGCAGCCGTGGATGATTACGATACTCTGTTGCAAACGTATTTGATTATGCCGGCGCTATTCCTTCGTCTAATCATGCTGGTCAACACTGCCATGCAAAGGCTGCTCTCATCGGGGCTTGTCTCAAAAGCCATCGATTTCATCAAGTTTTTTCTGTGGCCAGTCGCTGCTTTCATGGTCTGGCTGATGGGCAAGCTTCATGTCCGCATTTTCTTCCGATTTGAGAATGAACCTCGGACACTCTGGTACTAAACTTCTGAATGCCGGCTATGATCCCTTCAAGCCTATTAGCTACTCATCATAGTGATTTTCTAATTGTTTTTTGTTTTCCTTTCCCTTGTTCTTCCGTCGTGTTTTCTATGCAATGTTTCCTTTACCACTTCTGCTCGGAATGATCCTTCACTCGGGAGCAAGAATCGTGCAGGATCCCTCTTGTCAAAGTGTTTCTACTCGACAAGAACATGAGAGTTGTCTTCCGTTGAAAATGTCGAAAAGGTCTTAGTCCTCTATTGAAACCGTCTGTGTCTGTATCTTCAGTGTGTTTCATTCCCGTACAACTCTGAATGTTATCGAGAAGATTACAAAAATGCGTTATTCGCAACCATTCAGTGAAATAATACGGAGTTAGTCCACGGGTAGATCCAATGGTTACTCGAGACCACAAGTAGATGATGACACTGTTGGACTTGGATTGCTGAGATTCATGTCATAAGATAAGAACGCCTTGGTATCTCATATGGTTGAATGGACTTCAACATGGTAAGCATGTCAGGTTTCCTAGTCACACGCTGCGTTTGACCTCAGCGAGACAGAGATATATCCAAACTTCCGTAAAGAGCCAGTTATTTGCGGTGATTGATTATCTATACTAAGACATGATTCTTGCTGACGATACCCACGAGGCTACGACCACGAAGCGAACATTCCCACCGAGAACCATTCGGCAAAAGACTCGAGGGGAAAGGAGTCATTATTGGAATTGAAGAGCGCCATCGCTCATTAGAGAAGACAAATCCGACCATTCAGCTGGCCAACATACATACATTCGTAGTTCAAGGGAAACATTCGTAGATACTCATCCATTTTATCCATTCCGACAACATCCATCGTTACTGTCATCACAGACGATCATAAAGATAGTTAAACAGGGACGTGAACTAAAGGAAAAATCGAAATCAAAACGTTCGAAGCATCAGAACGAATGGGTAATGGAAGGACAAAAGCATAGAAAAAAATCCAAACAATATATCTCGGACCGGCGTCTGGGAAAATGTCTGTACAGATTGACGTTCGGTAGAGAAGGGATTGATCGAGACGTGTTTTATGTGCAAAATGCATCAGGTGAATTCACACCATGCTGCTGCTGTCTTTCTTGCCGCGCTCTGGCTCGTTCAGCTCGCCTTCTCCTTCGATTGCTGGCATAGTCTCCGCTGGCTTCTGTTCCAGTCCATGTTCCGGGGGATGTAATACTTCCCGGTCCATAAGGCAGGCTTGAAGGGGCAGGCGGAGGCATTGGTGGTTGGAGGCTTGCGTTGGAGGGAGGTGGCCTATATGCTTCAGGAGGGGTGTTGCCAGCTGAGTTGGCGGGGTTGACAGCGCTAGCTGCAGCTGCAGCTGCGGCCTCTTGTTCACGTTGCATCTGCTCTGTCTGTTGGCGTTCCAATTCCTCGACGCGGCGCCACCGATCGTAGCCGCTTTCGTTGCCGGACAAAGAGCTGGCACTTCCATGGCGGCGACGGGAGCTCCTTCTGTCTCTCCGTCTCGCTTCACGGCTGGCGGCTGCTTCTTCCTCTGTTAATCTTCTTAGAGTCACATTCCGGCCGTTGTCGTGGATCTTCACTTTGACAGACACTGGGGGCGATTCCACGTGCTCATCGCGTCGTCTGCTGTTGCTTCGGTGACGGCGATGGGTTGAGGATTCCATCGCCGCACCGGCAGCGACCCCAACGGCTGCTCCGGCTGCTACATCAGTCAGTGATGTTGCTCCGGCAGCATCGCCATGATGCGACTGTGGAACGTGAGTCGTATCAGAGACAAACTCCGCATGAGCGGGAGGAATAGGAGGTATATCTGGCGGTGGTGGATGAACAGCCCCAGAGACAACAGGCTCTCCGGACAGACCTGATTCTCCGTGTGACGGGCCGCGGGGTGGTCGAGTCATATCAGTTGATGACAAGTCGGTCGCGGTGTAGGAATCGGCTGGTCTGTTTCTGCGAGGGAAGAAACCATCTCCGGTATACTTCTTGCTGTTGGCTCTTGCGATCTTCTCCTCCTCTGCATCTCGGCGATGTATTTCATCCACTCGACGCTGCTCATTCTTGTCGTTGCGTCGCTTGAAGAGATTCCTGAAGGCTGCAAAAGCACCAGCACCAAGCAGAGCGTTTCGCAATCCATGAGAGCGCCCAGCGTCTTCGTTGGTGAAATAGGAGCTTTCATTGTAATAGTCGTACGATGAACCAGGGCTTTGCGGTCTGCTTGGTGGCCGATTGAGAGAAGCCTGATGGCTGGGCGGCGGCCGCCCATCTTCAACTCTGCTGAGAGTCGCCTCTGTCATGCTATCACTCCGGGTGTGGGCGCGGCTGTACCGGCCGGACTCGCTATCATTATCACGATCACGCCTTGAATCGAAGAATCTCTTGGCCAATGCCGCAGCACCAGCAATTGCACCTATCTCAAGAATTCTTTTGCCCCAGCCACTGCGACGTGGCTGGTCCTCGGAATATTTTTCATCAATGTAAGACGTATGAGTATCATCGTAAACTCGGTTCCGATCTCTGCTTCGGGAGCGGCGTCTGAACGCATGTGCTAGGCCAGCACCTGCAGCTCCTGCAGCAGCCAATCGACCAAAACTGCTGTGATGACTGTCTTCGACGACCGAAGGGCCCGAGATATAACTATGTCGACTGTCATAATCGCTTCCCATGTAATACCCTTCTGTATCATACAAGTAGGACAACACGAAAAAAACTGCAAGGAGTGCGAAGGCACCGACAGAGTATAGAATGAACAGCGATTTTGGTGAGCCATAGAGAGTGAGGCCCAGCGCAATTTGGACAATTCCCAGGATTGCCAGCGCACGGCCAAGCCACCGATGAATCTAGAGCGTAAATTAGATAATTCCCAAGCATGAGATCGAATGATCTGGCATCAACTTACGACAAGTTTCAATGGCACGTGGTGCCTCCTCCTTCTGCTTTCCACCCTATGCACAAACCATCCCCCCAAAACCTGAAAGATGACAATAACATATATTGCTACTCCAATGCCGTGATGGGGATTGGTTAGGCTTCGTTCTGGTCCGACAGCAAAATACCCGAGCGTGAAAACGACGGTTGTCAGTAGTAAGGTCAAGACCTCGGCCCACGCATGTAACTTGAACGCCCAGAAAGGATTCCAGCGGGAGTAATATCGTATTATCAGTACCGAGATAGGAACCAGCCCCAGAAACACAATTGTCGCAATGATACCATGAGCTAGTATCAAAGAATGATATTCAGGCATGTCTCGAAATCGGTTTCCCATACCTACAACCAAGTCAGACCAGCCGAGAACCTGTAGACCATGACTTTGATAGAACTCTGAGTACACTCACCATTATACCGCATAGTTTCAAAATTCAAACCCATCAGATTGGGTAGCAGGAACGTGTCCCGGCTTGACTCCCACGTCCCATCCCCAACATGCAGTGTATTGGAAGAATAGGTACTGCTCCCCGGAGGAGTCAGTTCCGGATTGGGCGACATGGCTTGCAGTAATTTCTAGCCTGGCAGCCTTGTGCGGATCGAGTGTCAAAATAGCGATCTCAAGGCACTGGAATGTCGGGGAAGCCGAGGAGATCTATTCAGATCTCCCGCTCCGAGGAATGCACCATGTGCTAGCGAATCGGCGATGCGGCTCTTGTGGGATATTTCTCTGATGGATATCGAGCCCTCTTTTATTGATCCCTCAGAGTCGATTTAAGACGTCAGAATGAATGTGTGGAGCTGATGAGGTAGGTATTCTCTAGTCCAAGCGGTGAAGCAGATACAAAAAGCGGGGAACTCAGTTGAGAATGAATATGTTTTGTAGACAAGGCTCAACGAAATGGTTGAGGCGAAGAGTATCAAAACATAACAAGAAGAAGACTCATGAAGAAATACAATCGACACTCATCCAGAGTCGCAATGAAGCCTGTGCATGGGGGAAGTGATGGTGATGATGATAGTAAGACTGGGCGGCAGAGTGAGTGACAACTGTTTTCTACTTTGGGTTTAGGGCGACAACGCATATCCAGGACAACCAGCTGCTGACTCAGCAAGATGATGTTTCGTACGTCTTGACCGCCTGCTGGATCTGGGTGATGGTGTTATCTTATCATATCAGTGCCGTCATCTGACTTGGGCTGTTGTTTATCGTCGCATCGTATCTCTGCTTCTCCCATCGCAAGAGACCCTGTTCCCCTGTATTTCCGAAGAATACTGTCTCTATTCCCAACTTCCTAAGGGCCGCTGGAGATTTAAATGATACTTTGATATGTCCTCACAGCTCGAAATATTCGTCAGGGCAGTTTCTCGGTATGTTAATCTCGTCAGAACCGAGTGGAGGGTGTACTAATGTGACCCTCAATTACAGGCTCCTGGGATGGATATAGTATGCTCCCAGCAACACCCGTTGGCGGAATGAGCATCTGAGTTTTTATTGAGGGCTTTGCGCTGACCGTCTACTATAGTATGTTCTGCTGGTCAGCGTCGTTCTATCCTCAACCCATCCATAACTACCGGAGGCGGTCGGTGGCCGGGTTGGCGATTGACTTCCCTACAATCAACGTGCTGGGATTTGTTTGCTACGCTATATACACATGGGCGTTTCTCTATTTGCCATTGATTCGAAAACAATATGCCGCCCGTCATCCTACGGCCGAGGAATCAACTGTGCGCTTCAATGATTTTGCCTTTGCGATCCATGCGGTGGTCTTGAGCACCATAACGTATACGCAATTTTGGCCCCACATCTGGGGGTTCAAGGTCGCGCGCTTTCAAACCGTCAGTAAACCCATATTGGGTTTGTTTTGGGGCTCCTTGGCAGCAATCGCGATCGTAGTATGCATTGTCCTTGGCCAGAGTCCTGACTGGGGTTACGATCCATCGTCATGGGCGTGGATCGACGTGGTAAGTGAACATACTGCGAAAAGGTCACGGAACTGAGCTGATGCAGTCGATACTTACCTCGAAACCTAACAGATATATGCCTTGTCTTACGTCAAATTGGTGATCACGGTTGTGAAGTATATGCCTCAGGCGTGGGTCAACTACAAGCGTAAATCCACTGTTGGCTGGTCCATCTGGCAGATACTTCTAGATCTATCTGGCGGAATCCTATCACTGGCTCAGCTGGTCCTCGATTCGAGTCTCGAGAACGATTGGAGCGGTGTTACTGGAAATCCGGTGAAATTTCTGTTGGGAAACGTCAGTATCTTTTTTGACATCATTTTCATTGTTCAACACTACATCCTCTACAGGAGCCGTTTGGATGATAGGGATAAGCGTGCTGACTCGGAATTTGTGACCCCGCTCCTGTCCGAGCCAGATGAGCTGTCAAGAGCTGCTAGAATCTGACGTGGTAGTGTTATATAGTCGTGATGGAGTCAATATATGCCACGACAATCTTGACTTGAGAATACTATTTCCCTGTTTCCCTCTTGCTTTCCTTCTGCGCTCTGCTCAACTAAGGGACATCGCCATTGTGGCAAGGTCAACGAGGACGCAGCTGAGCCAAGCGTTGAGGATGATGGCTTGTCGAAATTCTTAAGCGTCGACAGAAGAGCTTAAGTGGCTTTTCCCAGCAAGATGTATTCTCCTTTACCAGAGCAATGATTGATCATTCGATGTTGCCAGCCTTGCTTGGCTGTCCGCCTGCGCCCTCGTGACCTCACTTAGAACGTCTTTGCAGCGTCGTTCTAGATTGTCACCGACCACAGATCACTATCCTTCCACATTCTCTTGATCCATCACACTGGCACAGTTCGAACGCAGAAGACGACGATCTCGAGAAGTTCTTCTGAGGATATGACTCCTGGTCTGAGACAGGCGGATAAATTGAACGACTAAGACATGATTCACGCACGAAGCATTCGATAAGAACAGGCTGCTATGTCTAGTATCCTTGCAACCACCAGGAAGGTCTAACATTGACTCAAGGTTCAGTTTCAGCCGCGTAACCGAGAATGCGAAAAGATTCTTTTATCTTTACATCGAAATTATGAAGATCCTGGCGCTACTCAACAGGGACAATTGGTGTAACCTCTGCTGCATGATGCGATCATTGAATCACTAGGTTATGCGCTTTGGATCAACTTGCGGACTTTCGTTCTAAGTCTTCTCCTTGAGCAGACATGATAAAACCGACGACACCGCTCTTTGCAGTCCCGATAAACTGGGCTACTCGCTCAGGAAATGCGGGATGCCGCCTGTATTCACCACACAAAAAACAACAAAACGGGTCAGAAAAGCAAAGATGGCCGATGACTGCCACTCGGGAAGTAACGAAGGAATAGAAATCGGTCTTAACCGACGGTGTCGAGGGCGTCAACGTCGATTGGCTGAGTACAGCGCAAACCCCGACGATGGTTTGAGTCAATTTTAGTTCTCTCGTGGGGGGCCTGAACAGGGTCTGGTTTTCTGCTGCAATAATACACAGTTGTACCGAGTAGTAAGCCCCGGTGACGGTGAGAAAATAGCTTTGCCTGTTCCTCGGTGGTCCCTGTTGCTGACATGCATCACTAGACTTATCCAGGTACTATTATAGGTCGATACTATACTAGTACTGACTCTAGCAATCGTTGCAATGATCGTCCTGCGGCCAACGATAACTTCGGTTCCGCCATGCATTTGCGTGTCATGGTCATAATTTGAGTTTCTATGCTTATTTCCCTTTTCTTTTTTATGCTGCAAGGGATACACCAGTAACAGAGAGAAATGGCTAATTAGACAAGCATTGTCTACAGTCTACCTGCTCAGCCCTTGGGAGAATGGTCAGTATCTTACTCCAGCTCCAGGTTCGAGCGCTTCGAAGCTGATCGATCGAATGGGTCGATTGGACTCGTCGACATTGTTTCTAATCCCTCTCTTCACATTCTACTGCTGACCACTTCTCTCTGTATTACCATGATCTCAAAAGGTGGATGGGCTGGACCCGACGATGTGGACGTCTGGCGCCCGCGTGGCTTTGCTGCATCACTAACAAACACCTTGCCAAATGGTCGACCAATGGGTTGGACTTCCATCTTGCATAATCTCTGCAGATTGACTGGCAATCACTTGGGAGTCACTGCTCCCCAAACTCACCTCTTCGACCTGGGTCCTATCACGCCCTTCCTCACTGTCGAATGGTCCACCCTGGCTGTCGGCAATACCGCAGGATGTATGCATATTCACATCCCTCAGCCCTACAGGCTACCGGGGTTTACTCGTGCGCCATGCTCCAGGCAGAAACAGCGAGCTAGGCACTGAGATCTGCGTATCGTCGTCGGTGTCCCAACTTGACGAACGGAAAAGCTGCATCTCGTGGTATCTGTCCCAAATCTAGGATCGTATGGCGTTTCACGCTTCAGCCAGCAATTGATATCTCAACGATCTAACGTGGTGTGGGCAAAGTAGACCTAATTTCAGTGACTAATAATGCCCACCCTGGTCAGAGACTGGCGCTTTGATTTGCAGGAAACTTCCCCGGTGCGAAGCATCATGGGGAACCGAAGCTTCTGCAGATCGCAACGTTGTATTTTCAAAGGAAAGCATCGCGTTCGAGGCTGTCATATATCCATAGACTGTCCTGATAGATTGGCAAGCTCTAAGGCAGATTGCGTACTTACTCAACGAATCTGCCAACAGATCTTTGTCACTTTCCAAGCAATACCTTGAACCCAATCGTACAAAGACATCATTAGATCCTCGGGCCTTGTACATGGCAGTCAGATCATCATTCTGCTTCATGTGGAACGGCGCAACTTCATCTCAGCTGTAAGGGAACAAAGGTGAGCCGTTCGAAACGGCCAGTCTCAAGGACATGACAAAATAACCACGCTATCTTCAACGATGCCATAAACTAAGCACTTACAGTGACGGCGTAGGTCCGGACACCTCGATCATTCAGCTCTGGCACGATCGTCCAGTCAAGCATCAGGCCAAAAAAGATGTCAAACACAGCCGCATCTGACGGCTGGGGCCGTCCCCAGGGTCCCACTCCAACAAGGTCTGGTCCTGACGCAGCCCTAAGCCTTGGGAATATTTCTGTCACTTCGACGCCGGACCATCTCTTGCTAACCCAACGGACCCTGGACTATATTGCCGGCCAATCAGATGGAAACACAGCATTCGTCTCCCCTGTAGACTATATATCAGATCAGAGGCAGGGTTCCCTTCCTCCTCATAACACATCTTCCGGTCGAGGACCAAGCTCGAATTCAATATCTACACATACTGGGACATCTTCCAACGCAGAGACCTGCTCCAGGTGTGACACAAACGTGTCGGTGAATTCTACGATTTGTGTTCCTTCAACGTCCTCCGTCATGCAGCAGTTTCCTTCATCCTCGTTTTATCAACATGTGCCTCCCCAGATGTGTGAGAAGTCCTGTATGTTGCCCTACAGAGCTGAGGAAGCATTAGCAGACGACAGCGAGGATGCCCTAAGACTCTTTTTTCCAGGATCGTCTCACCAAACACTCGGCTCGGTTGGGACATCATCAGCAAACGACATGACGAGTTCTCTGAACCCTTCAGCAGCCTCGATTCCGTTCGAACAGTGGATGACAGCTTCAGCCTACGCTTCACTCACGGCTAGCAGTTATCCAACAACGCCATCGTTCCAAGATTTTTCTCTCGAAACTCCAATTTTGTCCAGCGCAGCATCTTCGTCGGAACTGTCCGTCTACGAATCCTCCACATCCACATACAGTCCCGCCTGTCCACGACGTTCTGAAAGCGTCAATTCCGGAGACTTGACGAACTACGGGTTTCCCAACGCCGATGGAAGCTGGCGATGTGCTTACCCGGGCTGCTCATCTCAAGCGGTGTTTCGACGAGGCTGCGATCTCCGCAAACATTTCAACCGACACCGCAAATATCTCCTCTGCCGTCACGAAGGCTGTCCTCAATCCACGGAAGGCGGGTTCTCGAGCAAGAAAGATCGCGCTCGTCATGAGGCGAAACACAATCCCGGCATTCCCTGCGAATGGAAGGATTGCGGGCGGATGTTTAGCAGGGTCGACAATATGAAAGACCACGTACGACGTATTCACAGGAAGAAAGCATCTCACTGAAGGGGATGATGCAATATTACCACAACGCTCCGCTTCTATCTACTACCTCAGCCAAGAAAAGATCTTATACCGTTCCTCTTTTTCCGTTTTTTTTCATTCACGTTTGTGTCAGCGTTCAGTCGGACTGACGACTGCGGAACCTTGCGGACATGCTTAGGCTGTGTTTCTATATATGTGCATCAAGCTCCGATTTAGCGTGGGAGACTATGGAATGCGAAGTTATTGACGATATACGGCGTTGCTCTTCAAATTCTCTTCGCTGTTCCTGGTTCCTTTTCTTGCTTGTTTCTGCATCTTCGTGCCTGGCCTCCTGGAGAGGCTCGTATATTGATGTCATCCTTCAACTCCCCTAGACACCTGAGGCTGGAATTCACTTGACTGCTGCGCAGTTGATCTGTTACCTACCTATCTACCTACTCAGCAAGAAATATACTTGGGCATTGATTGGCCTGGTAAAAATGACTGTTCATGCAGACCTGATGGGGGAAGAGACGACAGATCAGCTCGTAATTAGGGTCAAATGGTCGATCTACACACAGTATGGAGCATCCCGCCAAATAGCATGGTTGGTTTTGGTGTTGGAAATCTCAAATCTACAAGATACTAACCCAGTTTGTGATAGAAGTCATCAGCAATCTAAACACTGCTGCAGGGATCTCATCCATTACAACTGCTATAATTGTCACAATGGCTGAGTCAGGATACAGATCGGACAATTACTATATATATATATGTACGGACCTTCCTACTTGCACCAAAAATATACTCTGTATACCTATCAAGTAACTATTTTCAGCATTTTCTTGTTCGTTCAACGGAACATAACGTAGTGTATAAAGCAGATGGAGCTATAAATAATAATCGTTGTAACACAAGCTTTAAAGTGCTGAGTCGAGTCCCGTCAGCAGTGCGACCTTCCTTTTTTCCTTTTCGGCACATTCAACGGCTGAGCCCAGTCAGACTCGCGGGATCGATCGTCGTGGATCGTCAGATCCAGCAACCAATAAGGAGCCGTAGGGCTGAAATCCGGTATCAGAAGGAACTCGTGGATGGGCACGACATGCTCTGTATCATTGAGATTTACCACAAGATTTAATTTCTATTTCTAATCTATTGAGTTCTTAGCTGGATTCTTCATAACGGAGTTGCCGGATACTTGTAGATCAGTCCATTCGATCATCGATACTGGCGATGGCCATGAGATCCCATTGAAAGACATGTGCAAAGTAGCTGGCGTCGCTTGTTAAAATCTAAGTACTGTATCGTAACTCGTCTCAGAGCAGACTTACATTCTCCAAAATATAATTCAATACATGCTCAGAAGAGAGAAATTGAAGGTGGATAAAACTAGGCCCCAGCTTTGCGCCGGCAAAGGGAGGAACGAATCAAATTGAAATCAAACCAGTTTAGACACCGCCATAAAAACCGACACGCTGGCTGCAGATATGTACGTGCGTGTATCTTCAAGAACAGAAGAGAAGTATGAAAACAAGAAATGAACAGATAGCGATTGAATAGAATCAAAGGAAATCGGAATGCAGACCCAGACACATAATCTTCTCTCAATGACGCCCAGCTCGCTCAACTTGATAACTCCTGAATTTAACCCAAAATATACCCAATAACAACAGGCTAGAAAATCGCTATAACTGAAGCGAGTGACGTTGGTATCATGACTCTAGATATTTGGTATCATCTAACGCAGAATTTCGTGAATGCATGAGTGCACAATTGACTGCTCATCTTCCCTGGCACGTCGAAGAGCGAGCGATGAGTGATCCACACTCAAGTGATGGATGGTTGTGTGGGATTGCAGGGGCATCAGGGCATCAAGGCATCCCGATCAGGAATTAATCCGCCGACGCCTTCCCCGTGCGCTGCCTTCCGGTCTTCGAGCAAGGACCTGCCTTAGCTTTGGATCGTCTTTGCTTTTGTCCACGTGGTGCACCCGGACATGCCTGCACATTTGGTGAGTATTCTTGCTCATCGAACCGATGGTCTTGGAAACTAGACGCCTACCTTTGGAGGTTATCGGGTCGTGGATACTTATGTTGCTGATCAGGGCAGAATGGGCATACGTAACCAGGTGAATCATGGACCAGACCGTGTCGAATCATCTCATTTTTGCGTTTGAACCCCTTTCCTCCGACACCTCGAGGGCAGCCCTCGATAGGACAAAAGTGAGGTCGGTCCTGCGAGTGGACGTTTGCGTGCGAGCTACACAAAGCTTAGCATGATTAGGAATGCAAATCCGCAGGTATTAACTTACTTCAACAGATACTGTGTCTGGAAAGGTGGCGCAGTACACCCTGGATGACTACACTTGTACATGCCTGTGGAGATGGGACCATTCGACTGTGTAGCGTTGGACGTATAAGGCGGCCGTTCGGATGGTCCAACTGTTGTCTGGTCTGTCGGTGTAGGATACCCAGTAGCAGGGCTTTTTCCAGTCTTTGACGAGAGCGGTGTGACCTCATACGGGGAGGTTATGTATTGCAAATCTGATTTACTGGTAGGTCTCCAGGGCGACGGCTGCGAGGCTGGGGAGGACATATTGGGAATATCTTTCGTGCTTGCGGGCGAGACATGTGAAAATGGGCTGGGAGGAATTTGAGGTGGAGGGAACTGCCCAGACAATTGGCGCTCGCGGACCAAATCATTTTGCGGCAACGGCGGGGATGAGCCTGGAACTGGTGGGAGATGGTATGGAGGCGCCCCATTGATTCTTCCTGAATGGTCTTTTGGCGGAGCTCCAGACAGCTGCTCACCCAGAGCAGATAGAAGTGAAGGCAGGTTCTGGTTAGAATCCGGCGATTTTGCAGACGCTGATTGAGGGGGAGATTGAAGAGCTGGGAGCACAGGCCGGTCCAGTTCATCGATTGTAGGCGGTGTCGGCTTGCCTCCAGCATGGGTGATCAGCCGCAGCGGTGGATGCAAGCTTTTAGGGGGTGTCGGCTCAGTCTTGACAATCTCATTGACTGGAGGTGGCAAGTCCTTTACTTGCAGGGGTGGCTTTGCGCTGTGCTCTGGCAAACTTTCGTCAGGAATCAACGAAAGCGCCGTCGCTGCTGCTTGCTCGATCTTAGCTTGCTCGAGTTTAAACTTCTTGGGCGGCGGATCCTGATGCTCCTCAGATGTCCATTCCGAGATGAGCGGTCGTTCACTGGCTGAAAATGCAATATCAGGCCGATTTGGTTCTAGATAGCCGATCAGTACCGCGTCAGCGAGACTTGGTTGGGGCTCCAGCCGGCGCTTACGGGAACTGCCAGATGGCGTTCCCTTTTCTACGGGGCTGTCAGGTACATCTTTATCCGCAAATGGGGGAGGCGTCTGTTCATGCTGAAGGTTTGGTCTTATGGGTACGAGACCAGGAGAACGAGTGAGATTGTCGTCGGGATCGTAATCGGCGGTCATGAAGGCGGAGGTTTTGCGCGCATTAGGTGCGCCACACCCCTTGGGATCTTCTTTTCAATTCCTACTTCTCGGCTCTTGTCGTTGCCTGACCGTGGGCATCACAACTTGAAACCGGTAATTAGAAGGAGGTAGTGTTCACTATTCAAAAACGCCGTGAACGCCTCCGATCCCTCTGATGGCACAGAATTCCTATTCACCTTAGTCAGTACTTACCCTGTCAATCATTCTAGCAGTAAACGAGAAAAAGGCGGGCTTTATATTGAAAGCATGGCATTCGAACGAGAAAGTTGGGGATAAAGAGAGAGTGGGTCTGACGTAAAAATTTGAAGGATGGGGAGATGTGGAAAGAAACGGGTGAAGCAATTGATCCACATTGCTACAAGCAATTGCGGCACAAGCTGGAATATAGACTTATCAAGCGAAAGGTATGGTGGACATGAAGGATGGAAGGAGGCGAAATTTATCAAGACAAAGATGTAGTAAGAACTGAATAGGACGGAAAGCAGATTGAAAGACACTCGAGTGAGAAGTTCAAGTCAATGGATACGCGAATAGCGCGATTTTATCACATTTGCAGTGGAAGTCAAAAGCATGGAAATGCAGGACCATCAAGATTAAACATCATTTTGACCATCCTTCCGAATTGACCATTATTGCATGAAATTCAGATACTGGGAGGTTCATTTTGGAGGAGGTGAAGTCATGGGAAATACCGAGCAGGATCATATGACATGGATTCCTGCAAATTGAGGCAGCAACCAGAAGAGAAATGATAGCGACAGCGTTGAGGAACCGAACCCGCCGAACGATGAGCGATCAAGGAGAGATTCGAAGTAGACTCACCTTCTTGGAGGTTCCCAAAGAATACAGGAGGCTGTCACAAATCTACCACACCTTTGCGTTGGGATTTCTCACCCTGAGGCGTGGCTGGAAGTACTGGAGAGAGCGGCTGACAAGCGCGATGATCACTTATAGGACGCGCACATTGATCCAGATGCGACTTGTTCAATGTGGACGAATCGAACTTCTGAGTGACGCACATTCGAGATAGGTAAGATCAAGATCAAGATCCGGTGCCATCTGCCAGATTCAATGGACCAGAACCGCCGGGAGAGAAAAAGAAATGCACGCAACACGACGTGGTGCCCTATGAGTGCAAGTAGTGGAGGTGCAATGACGGTTTGCAGGCTAGCAGAGACCAGCCAAGGGAAACAATGAGCGAAACAATATATTTATCCAGAGAAGGATTAATTAATAGGTTGTTTTGAAGTTTGGGCACGGAGTAGTGGACACTGTGGAGTCGGCGACTCCAGGGAGCGGTCAAGCATAGGTGTTTCCCGAAAGTGAAGATCAAGACCAAGGATAAAACAGCACGGGGAAGACCTTGAGGACGGCAAGTTTGGAAGGAGACTGGATTGCAGCAGACACCAAAACTATTATTATTATTATGATTATTAAGTTATTACTGTATCATTCTGAAATGAACAAGAAGAAAAAGGCGTTATCCGAAAGAGGTGGAGGCTGTCCACGGAGATACGTTCGGGAAAGTTTTCTGGCGCCTGGAGAATCCACGACCAGTCTCTTGTCTCTACTATTATTATTCTACTGTACGGTGCAGCATTGATCTCATGCTCTCTCGGTGGAAGATTTCATCATTTATTCGAAGCCTTGTTCTGTCCTGACACGGAAAGAAAGCAGTAGGAGCAGCAGTGAGATCGGCAACTGTTGGACAGATGACTGGGGTGAAGAAAAACGTCCGAAACCACAAGGACAAGGAGGATGACACGTCCATGTTGGACAAGGCTTGGGATGCGGCTCTGGGCGCTAAGGTTTGGGCGTTGGGAGGCTGGCCCGCTGCTGGTGCCAGCACATGTGGGCAAAGCAGACGTGGTGTTGGAGGGAGAATCGATCTTCTCATGGCTTAATCCGCCTGTAGTCCGTGTGATTGTCCACGACTTCGGACACCATCGCGGGAATCCGTGCAGAAGAACAGTTCAGCCTTCTGGTTGCAGTCTGGAGTTTGATTAGTGAGGGGAAAAGGGAGTCATCATCCCGAGTCTCCAATGAGGGATACGAACGAGGGCTCGCTATCATTCGATGACAGGCCCAGCAGGCAGAGTCAAGCAAATCATCACCCGGGCATCGGGAATCTGAACGAGCATGGATCACCACTTCACCCGTCAAACATCCTCGTGAAGCCTGTCGGGTTTCCTGTCTCTTGGATTGGTTTGGATACAAACTGAATTCGACCAGGGAGCAATTTGAACCAATGACCACCTTGACAGAATCATTAGTACATAGTACATGGCAGTTTTCTTGATCAGGCATCAGCGTTTCTTTCTTTCAATCCGTGGACGGGAAAGTGTGGCATATTTAATCGGCGCCTTTCAACGCCTCAAGTACGTTCCATGATTTTTCCAGATGAATTTGCGACAGGTCCAGTAACACATTCTTCTTTCTGAAACTTTTCTCTATCCAACCAACCAACTAGTATCAAATCGCAAACCTTCAAGTCCGGACGAGGCGGACGAGCGGCCCGCTCCGCAATAATCCTACAGATTTACTGACAAATAAATCCATAGCAGACCGTGGATCGTAAGCTTTTGGGATAATATGACGTCGCTGGCTCGTGGTATATTTATCGAGTATTGTCGATGTTGCCCCATCCAAGGGGGATATGCAATAACCCCGCTTGTACTCCCGTACACAGTAGCTACTGTACCGATAATTATGGCTGAATCAGATCATCAAGAAAAAGGCTCATGTATTTCGACTTGGCGTTGCGGAGCCGCACTCAATCAAAGACTTGATAACTGGCATGCGTCGGCACTACTGTAGTACAACACCCCGAGAGAAGCGGGATTCCAAAAAGTCGATTGGGAGACCTGCTGCTGGCCTGCCTGCTTAGCGCATTTGCGGTCGTGCATTGATTGAGCTGGTCACACTCAATCCCCTGGTCTACTCGTACACGGCAACGGTGCCCGATTACTGTTATACTCGTTGGATGCGGTTGAGAACGTATCGGAGACGCAATGCTGGTCTAAAAGCTGTTCTGGAATAGGTGACACTCGAGAAGAAAATGCGTTGAATTTGCGTAGTACTACTGAGAAAGACTGATTCAGGCTAATCACGATATGCAGATCGATTTCTTGACGCCATCCGAACAAGCTCTGGCCATGTTGCGACCTCAAGACCTCTTACATTTACAACCTTGGTTGTACGAGAACGGAAACCGACTTGATTCTCACAGCCCTCTTTCATTGTCAGTCTCAGACGCATTACAGTTTGCCCTTTTGGTGTGATTGTTCCTGGACCTTCTTCACCCGCTCCCAGGCTTCCAAGGCGAAAGGTTTCGTCTTTTTGGCATACTCGCCTGCCCTGGCACTGCTCGCCTGCCTCAGCGCAAACCGCGCCGCGATACCTTGCATGATCACTGAGCTCCTG
Organism: Evansstolkia leycettana; assembly: GCA_000787455.1. Classification (NCBI taxonomy): domain Eukaryota; kingdom Fungi; phylum Ascomycota; class Eurotiomycetes; order Eurotiales; family Aspergillaceae; genus Evansstolkia; species Evansstolkia leycettana. The sequence continues at coordinate 68,171 of JSYV01000070.1, read as the reverse complement.
AAGGAGAAGAAAGCATCTCCCCAGAGAATATCCTGCGTAGGGTTCCATCCAGCCACTTCAGCATACCAACGAATGCAGTCTTCCCGCGAGGGCAGACCAGGAACCACGCCTGGCCGGAACTGATTCTTGTCGTATTCCGTGCCCTCCAGGAAATACGGACTGGTGAGGTTGCAGAAATCCGACAGGGGGTGTCCTATCGTTGCCATTTCCCAGTCCAAAATGCCGATGACTCTGGGCTCCGTCTTGTGGAAGATCATGTTGTCGATCTTGTAATCTCCATGCACAAGGGTGCCTCGATCCCGCGGCTGCGTCGCCTTGTTGGAGAAGAAGCGCACCATGTCCGAAAAGTGCGGCAGCTCTCCGACGGGCTCCTTGGTGTCGACGTCTACGGCCTGGGCCTGGGCCTTGGAAATCATTGTGAAGGTGGAGATTTGTCGGTCGTAGAACCCTGTTGGCTTTCCAAAGGCTTGCAACCCCACCGCTTTGGGGTCTACACGGTGGAATTTGGCGAGGGTTTGGACTGCATCCTTCCATCTGTACACACACAACACATTGAGCCCACAGTGACCCCCGACATAAATAGAGCGAAAGAATGATGGGGAACATACAGTGCATTTCTCTCCTCAGCACTTACTCCAGGCATAGCCGGATCTGTAAAATGTCGCCCATCCAGAAACTCCATGATGTAGAACGGAGTCCCAATCACGTCGCTGTCCTCGCACAAACAATATGCCTTGGGAACGGGCACATCCGTGCTTTCCAGAGCATGGATGATCTTATACTCGCGCTCGACCTTGTGTGCAGTTTTCGAAAGGAGCTTGCCTGGAGGCTTCTTCCGCAGGACATATTTTTGACCGTCCGCAGCAGTCAGTTGATATGTAGGATTGGATTGACCGAAACTGAACTGTAATTTCACCGTCAGCAATGCCTTTTCGACCGGGATTCAATGAGATATGGAGTGTCACGTGAGGACTTGCCTGTTTCACGTCCAGCGGTGTCTTGATGACCGGTACATTCTTGTCGATATATCGCTCCAGAGATGGGATGTCTATCGGTTGTCGCACAGCCCCCGCCATGGTACCTCAGGGAACGGGTGGAGTGCCAATCGCTGTTATTCTTGATATATAAAGTGTTTTTCAAACTAATTCTCAAACGTCATGAAGATGGATATCTGGGGATAATTTCACTTCCGGCAGTTCTTCTGGCTGTCAAGAGAGAGGTAAGAGTGACAGGTTAAATTGGTTGACTGGGGAATAGTCCGTTGGAGATACGGCCTGAAACCCGGGGAACCGAGGCAAAACATACGGGCTCTGGGCCGAGCTACAGTGGGACAGTCTTTGTGCAAAATACACAAACATGCCGAGACACAGTAACTGAAACGCGGTGCGCGTCTCTTTGCAATCTACACCGCCTGGACGCGCTTCAATTAAACAGGTTCAATCGAGATTCCTTACACCGCAAATTATAGCCCGACAGGACGTTCAGGTACTCCTTGATTCTCTCTTACTCTCATATCGGAGATATCTCATACCATGACCAAGGAAACTACTCCACCTTCAACAACAACAACCGAAGCACCATCAGCGAACAACAGCTCCGTCAACCACGAACCGCCCTCTCTCCCAGCCTCACCACTCCCCAAACGAACCAAACGAAACAACCCCGAAGAAACACCCTCAATCGCCTCCACCATGGCTACCAAGACCTCCAACGGAACCGCAGTCACCTCGATCTCTCAGCCATTGCCTCCTCTCCTCGTCAAGAAGCTCACCGAGTCCGCGAGGGCACCTACGCGGGGGTCCGCCTTCGCTGCCGGATACGATCTGTACGCCGCAAAGGAGACCGTGGTTCTGGCCAAGGGCAAGGCGTTGGTTGATACAGGTCTTGCGATTGCTGTGCCGGAGGGAACTTGTATGTTCGGGAAATAGCCTCCTTTTGCTTGCACAATGGCTAATCAAAGAAACCTGCCTCTGTTATACAGACGGCCGTGTCGCTCCGCGCAGTGGTCTCGCATCGAAGCACTTCATCGATACCGGCGCCGGTGTCATTGACGCTGACTATCGCGGTGAAGTGAAGGTGCTGCTCTTCAACTTTTCCGATGTCGACTTCACCGGTAAGTTAATCCACCCGGTTCAAAATCATTCGCTTCTCCTGCTTTCCTGGCAAATACGGCTAATCGTCGTGTAGTCAAGGAGGGAGACCGTATTGCACAACTTGTTCTGGAGAGGGTAAGTGAAACTCCCTTTTAGCAGAGACACTGTCCAATGACTTGGGATTGTCGTTGTTTCAACCCGTGCTGACCGTCACGTAGATATACAACCCCGAAGTTGTGGTTGTCGAGGAACTCGAGGAGAGCGTTCGCGGTGCGGGCGGATTCGGAAGCACTGGCGTGTAAATGAGACGCCGGTAAAGAAAAGAAAAGAAAAAGAAAAGAAAAGAGGGAGATAGAAGAAAGAACGCAATGAAGAATCAGTATGGAAAAGGGAACATCATAAATCAACTATATACCCTCAGTTACGTGGACGCGATTTAGAATTTCCGCATAATTGCGTTAAGACGAGACGGGGTTCATTTCGGGGCGTATGGGAATCTATGAACGGATGAAAGACAAGAGCTATGACAAACTCATGACATGGATTTTATATGGTTTTAGAGATCATCATTTGAAAACAAGAAAAAAGGATCATGGGGCGCCTTCGACAGGCAAATCCATTGCTATAATTCTAATTAGGATGCAATGAATCCCCATGTATAAGATATTCACAAGGATCTCGGTGAAAGGGAGAGTCCAGACTATAATAATATCTATCGATAATGCTACTCTTTCCACTCCTGCGCTTCAAACTTAATGATCGGATCCCGCAGGAACCGCACATTGCGCACCAACCGAACCTCCGCGGCCTTTGTCCTCCGCAGATACTCGCGCTTCTGCCTCTCCTCTTCCGTAGCAGCGGTCTTCTGGATATCTTCAGCGGCGGCAGCAGCGCGCAGTTCCGCATCGCGTGCGTCGAGGGTCTTCTCTAGAACAGTATGCATGCTCGCCAACACCTTCACAGTGGCTTTGGCAAGCGGGAGCTGTGTGGCAGGGACATCATCCGGTGATACCCAGGACTTGGTTGTTCGCAAGTCCGGTCCCGCGGCAAAGACTGCCTCGCGGAGTCTGGCGACTGTGAGGGCGGCGAACATGTCACCGGTGCCGCTGAAGAAGCAGTCGAAGGCGGGCACGTCGACACGGAAGAGACGCGGGGAACCGTCTGAGCGAGTTGTTGAGCCGATAACAGTTAGACTTGCTGGGGGTGGTGTTGCGGGGGCGGTAGGTTGGTGGTCCAGTGTAGAGAGTTGGACGGATGTGATGATGACGTGGGGGACGGAATATGTTTTATGGATAGCGGTGATGGCTTCTGCAAGACTGCTGAGAGATGTGATTTGGATTCCGGAGAGTACTCTGATATAGGATTAGCAGATTTTCTTTCTTAAAAATATAGTTGCAGATTCCACGCGGGAAATCCCCAGTGTAGCTGGGACAATGGAGCTGCACTTACTCGGCTTCGAACTGATTAGGTAAAATCAGATCGGCGTGATGTATGATCTTCTTATACGCGGGCACGACGTCTTCATTGACATATAGTTTTCCCCGGTCTCCCATAACAGGGTCAAGGACTGAGGTAAAGGAACCTTGTTAGCAATGGTCCCAGAGAGAGAGTCCGACTGACATTTCATTCAAGTGCTGGCCTTGCTTCCAGATGAGGTTCGATCTGGAGAGCCTTAGGCGAACTCACCCCAGAAGAAAGAGCCGGGTTTGTTCTCCGACTTCTTCTGCAAGTCTAACCCAATGGCACCAACTGCTTCTACGGCTGCTGCGCTGGGGGCATATCCCGACAGCATAACGTCGAAATCGGTGAGATAGCTTTGGCTAAGGCCTTGATAGAGGTCGTTGATCTCTTGTGCACTTGTTCTGGTGCCCTTAAATTGTCTGTAACCAGTGTGATTACCTGGAAGAGAAAAGATGTCAATTCGGTGACAGTAATCGTTTCCGTTCGGATATAGAAGCGCGGCAACGCGGGGTAGTTGGAGGTTCCGATGCATTGAAGGAAAGCAAGATAGAGGTATGAATGTCTTGGAAGAAGATCTATGTTCGAGGAGCACTTACTGAAATGAACTGTATTCAAGGCGGCGACTTCGCAGCCCAAGGATTGCATGACGAACGTAGCCATGGTGTTCCCGACATATCTGAGAGAAGCGATAATGATCAGCCACCAGGTTCAGGAAGCAATCAGTTGCTTGAGAATCTGAGGGAAAAGCATGATTTCCATTCAAACCCCAGATAGAGCTCAGAAAGTGGAGATAGGTGGAAAGAGGTATGAGAATTCCAAACATGCTTCCGAAGACAAGGTGAAGCGTGTCCACTATCAACATGACGTACCCATACACGACCTTTTCACCGTCGAAATCGTTTCCATGTCAGTATAGACCCATGACATCAAGCGAACGATCACAGAAAGCAAAACACCTGGCCCACTGTGAAGCACCAGAAGGAAATACCAAGAGATATTACGTACATGGCTCGCTATCGCGAGAACCCGAGTCTCCGGTACCAGCGGATCAGCAGACATGTTCTTCGAAAGACGGGAATATCCTTTGTAAAGAAGGAAAAGAATGACCAAAAGGACCGAGTGACGGCTCCGGTAGAGACTGGGGTGTGTTGAATGAATCAATCAATAATAATAATGATGTGTGCGGGTGTAAGCAGAGACCTGCGCCTATTCACGGCCTGCAGAATCGAGAATTTGAGGGTTTTCATTTTGTCCTGACATTCGGGTGACTCCGCGGTCAGATAAGATTAGTTACGCGGGACCCATTACTGTAGGTACTCTAGTGGTTTGGTATCTGTATTCGGCGGGAAAAAAATATCTTCACACCCTCACTCAACCACTGTATTTTTTTCGACGGGTTTGATGATCCATTGAAAATCTGGAAATTCAGATTGCGTTTCACAGACGATTCCATCGAATAATCTGAATCTCGCACATGTCCATAATCAAAATGACAGTGCATTCCATTCCAGGGTCATTTTATTTCCCATGTCTCTGAGGGGTGGCCCCGGGGGGTTGTAGTCAGACACAGGCTGATACTTTGATATCGAGAATCCATAAATAGATACATCCACCAAAGCCTGGGTGGATGCATATCATTCATGAAGTATGTTCAGAAGTACTAGGAGCACCAGGATGCTTGAGATCTCCATATCTTCAGGGCAGATCTGAGATCCATCATGGGCAAATTAACCATTTCATGTGTCGATGAGGGTGTACATGTAAGACTCGCTTCGCACGTGGTTGAGATTATCCAAGATACAAGATATGATTTGGCCAATATGGTTCCTTCAGCTGCATGACTTTCCTGGCAGTCAATGTAAGATCCTGTCCGTGTAGTCGAGAAGAGGCGACATATTGAAAACAATTAAAAAAGAGAAAGAAGAACATGGGATCAATAGTACTGCAATCTATTCCTGATAAGAAACAAGTACCTGCTAGAGGACCACTGCTCTGTATCTGCTCTGCTCGATACGTACCACAGGACAATGCACATTTAGTACTCCTCCCTGCAATTGACCACAGCTATAGCCAGTGTCTGCAAACTGAGACTTCGTGGTGGGCAGTTTGGCTCTGCCTCTGTGTCTCTTCCCTCAGCACAGCTCGGATACCAAATCGGGTTGGTCTTTGCCAATTTTTTTATTTATTTTCTCTGCTCAATGATCGTGCTTATCCAAAACAGCATCGCTCTGACAGAGAAAGGAGCACAAACTCGGTTCGTCTGGTGGCTTAAGCACTGGAAAACGATCGAAAAACGAATGGTCTCGCCTGGAATCGATCTACCCCTGAGGAAAAGCAAAGTCCTCTTCGGCGCCTTTTTTAGCGTTTGGCTTCGACGCCTCCACGAGCATGTCTTGCCTACCCAGGGACTCGGCTGCACACATCAGAGGGAATGATCATGATCAATTTTTATCATTGATGGCATGACGATAAATAATAATGTTCTGGCTGTTCTGCGTCCAGCAACGTGGCTCGCATGGAGTAGATGGATCCCTGCTTGTGTCCCTTACGCCTGACGACGACTCCTGATGGCCATTGTTGACTCCTGTTCACCTTTCGCCTTAACAAACCCGTATTATTCTTCCCACCCCTGAAGGCTGAATCCAATAGTTCTTCTATCTGCCCCACCAGTCCGATAGTGATTACGACAGATTTAACGGCGTTTCTCCATGAAGTCCAGTCCCCTATCATCTATTCCCAATTCTCCGCTGCGGGCCTGGCCAAACGTTTGACTCCTTCGTCTGGCCCAGCTCGTGGCTGACAGCCACACTCATCGCCAAGCAGCGATATAAGAGGGCACTGCCGCATTGCGCGTTGTACTTGTTGATGCAGCATGCCTGGAGATTCACGTCGTCTTCTGCTGTCAACAGCTGTCGACACCCTGCAGCACAGAGCGACGACCAGGGAGAGCATGAGGGTGAAATCGTCGGGCTGATGGTTGGATTCCTTGATGGGTTCATTCATCGCACTTCCTGCGAGTCAATTTTGAGGCACATCGTTGCAGCCATTTTCATCGACGATACAAATAAGGCTCTGTGAGGGGGAACGACTCATCAGCGAGCGCCCCTCAAGGAGTCTCGGCCTCCACACATTGCTTGATATGCTGGATGATTCGAAATAACGCTTCCTTCGTTTAGGCCCTTTGCGGCACGTCACTCGTTATACAACTACCGTCATGAACGCTCCTTCGAGCTCTTGGTCTGACTTTATACTCCGTTGGTACACCAGACGATCACTACTCTGCCCCGCCTCTTCGACTGCATCATTCCAACCTCGGGTTTTACTGCGTCATGAGAATTTCCGGCCGTTCAAGTCTATTGCAACTGCCAATCGAGCATATAGATCTGTTGCGATGCTTTGTCTCCTAGTAATCCTAATAAACCCTCTAATCCTTTCACCAGTCTCTGCATCAGCTCTGCCGGTTCTCGAACCGAATTCTTTGCCCGATGACATATCGATTTTGGAAGCCAATAACTACCAGGGCGGAGTGGTCGTCAGTGATCATAGACGAGCCGACCAATTCAGAGACGATGCTGCAAGGGTGGGCTTCTATGGCCATCAGACGTCTGCTGTAGAGCAAGACACCGATGCGGGGAAGGATGATTATTGGATTGTCATGGACGCAGAAGGGGGCTCAAAGCCGACGCTGATACAAAGATCGGCGGATACAACCACATCCTCCTCAACGGCCGCTTCGAGTGCATCCGCGACCTCGTCTTCCTGGTCCATGCCAAGCCCCTTCGATACGAACTTGGGGACAAACTTCACGACTGAAAGCTGCCCAAAGTTCTTCAACGAGTTTCTCTCCAACCCGAACGTCACCTCCTGCCATGCTGTCTCCATGCTTCTGGAGAACTCGGACTCATTCTTCCACATCCTGACATCCGCCGCGGGCATATCACGCACGTTGGACACGGCATGTGCCGTGTCCGACTCGGAATGCACCAGTACCATGTCTCATCTAGCCTCGAGTCTGATCAAGGACGATGCCTGCGGCCAAGACTACAAGCTAGGCAACCCCCTCGTGCAAGCGGCGTATGTCTCCATGGTCGCCTACGAACCCGTCTTTCGCGCCAGCTGCCTCGTCAATCCGGACACAAAGGACTACTGCTTCGTCGACGCCGCGTTGAACACTTCCAATCTGAGCGACTACAACGTTTACTTCGTGCCCTTGGGCACTCCTCTGACAACCTCAGACCATCCGACCTGCAATCAATGCCTGCAGGCCGCAATGACGATCTACAGTCAGTGGGCTCAGAAGGACGGACAGCCCGTGGCCGATACCTACTTACCCTCCGCCCGACAAGTCAACGAGCGCTGCGGAGCAAATTTCGCCAACACGAACATCACGGTCGCCAAAGTAGCCACCGGGACGGGTGTCTTGTCTTTCTCTCGCCCGAATGTGCAGCTTGTGGTGTCCATCTTCATCTTGAGCGTCGGTGCTACGCTGTTGGGATTCCCCTGATGCACTCACTCCCTTCATTGTATCTCACTCTCCCTTAAACCTCATTTGACCATCTACTCCGTCTCCATCGCATGTTCATCTCAAAAGAGTGCCTCCGCACCTCTCTCTCTCTCTATCCCTCTCTCCATCATTCAGGCCATTCATTCATGGTTCTACGGGTAACGACAGCGAGCATACTATCATCTTCTTGTTGGATATTTCATCCGTCTGCCATCTTTTCATTACTGTACATCGCATCTATGTATCGGTATCGTATTGTATGTATCTAATTTAATCTGTAATTATATATCAAGCCAATTTGAGCAAAAATCATCACGATTATTTGCAGAGCTGAGAACATGTAAAAAGCTCTCAAAATCCATGAAGGGAACCATTGCATTTCACTCAACACGAAACATGCCTAATTTGAAGGAATATTTCTTTACTACCGAATAAAAAAAATTGTAGATTGTTCATCATGCTCATATCGATCTACGTGGCTCCGGGAGAAACAAGAATACACAACGAGCTTTCCCGAAGTATCTCGAATAATCACAGTAGATCCAGGCACCAAGGGATCAATCAGGGCGGCAGCAATCGAAGTCGGAAAGTATACGTATACACGCAAAGTCAGCCAAATTGGCGAAGATATGACAATTATGGGTGCAAGAACGTCGTCAGAGGTATTGTAACTATTTGCAAAAGAATCCGCATGTCATGCTTTATGAAAATGGAAAGCTTTACCCCAACAATGCAAGCCATATGTCAAATCCAACATGATCGTGGAAGATGTGAGATGCTGGAGAAAAAAAAAGAACCATAATGTAACGAACATGAAAGGCGACCAGTTATGGATCAGCTTCTTCGCGAATAGTTATCGCTAAGAGCAACGCCCACCAGACTCTGAGGAGCACCGAGACTCGACCCAGAAGCCGAGGTAGGGCTTTGCGCCGCGTCCCTTTCTCGCTTAACTCGGAAGTATCCCAGTTTAGCGAAGCGTCCCAGCTGGGTCCAGAAATGTCGGCCTGCAGGATGAGCTGCGATTCGATCTAAGAGATCAACAGTCGCTTCGCGCACGGTTTGGTACGGATGAAACAGGCCCATGCTGATGTAGAATAAACCCGCCTGGCTTTCTGGAGTCACTGTAAGAAGCTGGCAGATCTCCGAATAGTCCTTCACTGCATGCGCGAATGCGAGATAAACGGCAGCGGAGTCGGCGTGGGATAATTTTAATGCGCGCAACCGATCATGGTGGTGGTGCAAGTCGAGTCTTTTGATCGGTCTGGCAGGGTAGTACATGGTCGCGATGTCTTGGATGAATGCGTAGTAGGATCGGGTGTTTCTCCAGCCTTCGATCCTCGACACTGAAGCGCTTAGTTCACGCTGTTTCGTGGCTTCATCCGGCCAGACATAACCATGTCCGCGAAGAGAGGAAGGGTCGTTGGCGTCCGCTTGCAGGCCGCTTGGACTGTCTGGGGATAGCTCTTCTCCCGGTCCAATGATATATAGGTTCGATGCACCATAGACCGCTTCTTCGAACGCGGCAGCCACGCGAGTGAACTTGGTGATGTAGGCCCGCCATTTGGCCCGGATCGCATTCTCTCCGTAGCGGTTGGTGATGCTGCGCTGGATATCCTCCATGAACGCGATGTCTCCGTTTGGATCTGAATTCGACCCTGACGAACTCGGCGGGATGAATGAGGTCTGCTGCTGGAAGTACAGAAGCCCTTCCGTCACCGGCGCAGGCTCAATGTGACTGCTGATCTTCATTCGACCAGTGGGCAGATCACAGAGGAGGTCCCACCATTCTGGATGGTTGGCAAAGGTGGGGTTTGTGACTCCGGCAATGAACCCGGGAACCTTGAGCAGGTCGTCGATTTTGGTCAAGTCGGTATACGGGAACGCATGTCTGGTAAACCCGCGCAGGATACCGCCGGAAGCAAGTGCGCAGGCGGCGAGGACAGCCTCCGCAACTTCCCCGGAGGGGCGGTTGTGCCCAAGGAAGATCACACGTTTCTGAGTGAGCATTGCGTTAACGAGAACAATAATAGGATGAGTAAATGGACCGCTCGTCGTGAGGTGAGCATGTAGTGGAAAAGGCTGAGGTGAAGTCGCATGAGGCGCCGAGAAGATCTGGATCAGCTTGATCAGGGAGAAATCTCCCACTGTCTCCGGCAAAATGACAGTGGGCACTTTCACAGGAATAGGAATATCGTTATACACCACTTTCGTCTCGAACTCATGGGTGTCCCGCGGCAGTCCATACCGGGAGGCTACCTTCTTCGGTGACGGGGGACATTCATCATCATCATGTACCTCTCCTTCGTCCGCTAGCCGTTGCTGGATCATTCGTTCAAATTTCTCGATAAACATGTCCTTGTTGTCGCTAGCTTGCAGTATCTGTCTCTCCAGAAGAGATAGTTTCGGCATCAAGGACAGGTCCATCGCATTCACGGCATTGTAAAGCGAGGCCAGAGTTTCTGGGAATGGGGATTTAAAGTAGTCCTCAAGTGCTAGAAGAAGTAACGGCTTTTTAAGTCTGTCAGCCATATCCGACTGGCGATGGTCGTCCGAAAAGGTTCCCTACTTTATATATATGAAGAAATGGATGGCGGGTGCATATTGCCATGGCCTTGACAACGGCGCCTCTGCATCGTACGGTGTCAGTAACGAAAAACACAAACATAAAAGGCCGGAGAGAAAGACATACCGTCTGACAGTGTTGTCCTGCTTGGTATTTACAAGGTTGAGCACATACATCAACGGTGGCCCTTGGCCTACGTCTTCGTCATCGCTGCTCTCATCATCCTCATCGGACTCATCAAGGTCCTGGTCTTCATCCTCGTCGCCTTCAGCGTCCTCTGTTGTTCTCTGCCCTCTTCTCTTCTTTTTCCTCTTTCCAGCAATAGAGTCTTCATCGCCCTCCGCGCTTGTGTCCTTGTGCAGGAAGAAGATCGTCCAGTCTTGGCTTCTGACATGGGTCTGATCCGGCAGCATCAGCTCTGCTAGCATGCTCTCATCATCACTTATAGGTGCCGGATACTGGTGCTCCATTATGGGACCTCTATCGATGTGGAACGAGGCCACAAGAATGTATTCCACATGGCGCTCTGTAGAATTCGGCGGATACTGCGACTTGTACCGTCGCGGTTTGGAACTTGGAGCGCCATTGTCAATCGAACGACGATGCACAGACGCATGAGCACTGCTAGGCGAGCGCCTGATGAGAGATTCAGAAGGAGTAAGCCTCGGAAGACTATTCGTCTTTGCCAGGTTAGATGGTGCGGCCGAAGTAGTAGAATCGTTCGGAGATGGTCGAATGGGGAGTGTCGTGGCCATGGTCGTAGCAGAGAATTATATGGAGGATTACTCCTAATTGTAGACTATAGTAATACCATACTCATCTGCTTGCTTAAGTCGAGATTTCGTGACTAGAGACACTCAGCGTTTGGTCAGTCAGTACCTATGCGGGATGCAGATCGGCGGTTCAGGGGGTATCGATAAGGAAGATGGGAGTGCTTCCAAACGCACCAACCTCGACGGGAGAAATAACAACACAAGGATCTCAGGAAACACTCGGAGTGACTATCGATTCTGTTATTCCATGCTCATTGACTCCCATTGCTCCCCGAATACATAGAGAACCGAGAAATCATCTATCTCCCTAGGGTACCTGAGGCTCCCCACACGTGCTCCAGACTGCGGGCCGACTGTAGAGCCGAGTGGTTCGTTCCGGCCCAGCGTTTGTTTACTTTTGTGAGTAGTCCGTACAGAGTATACAACCAGACCAGATCCCAAACATACCATCTAACCACCCAGCTAACGAGCCTCCTTCGACATCTAATTCTCGCTAATCTTCCTCAGGGCCCTGGGTTTCAGGCATCTTAATCATTCCCGCTACAAGTCCTGATATTGAAAGACTTATTCTCCCAGAACAAACAAACCCCTTCGACGTCATGGTACATATAGCTCTCTCCGCATCATTGTTTCGGTCAATTCCGTTGAGCAAGAAGATGATTAATTTGCAAAGCAGGTCACTTCAAACTCTCCATTTAAGCCGTCTCCATTATCATTTGGTTCTCCGCGAGCTTCACCCTTTCGTCGACCTTCAACACCGAATTCTCCACCGCCTGTAATTCGCCCTGCTACCCCAGGAAGCTCTCCCAGCAGAGGGTATACACCAATCCAATTGCCCAGCAAGTTGAACCAGTCATACACCGTCGACGATGACGAATCTGAGGTTTCGACGACGAACAATGAGCCGATCGCTCAACCAAAATTCAGGGAAATGCCACCCTCGCCTACAAAAGCCGCGGGTGCGCCCAATCACCTTTCACCGATTATAGGAGCCAAATCCACTGTGTCCGCAGCGGCATCGAGCGACGCGGCTGCGAAACTGAACCAGGCACAACTCAGAGAGATCCGCGAGGCATTCCTGGTCCTCGACCGGGACAATGACGGGACGGTGACCAAGGATGACGTGGCAGACGTGCTAATGAATTTGGGTAAGTTACTGCAATGGTCCCGGTATTAAGGTATTATCAATGCTGACTGTGTGCAATCCAACTAGGGCAAGATGCGTCTGCAATCTCACAATTCTTCCCGCCCGGAGGACCGCAAACCATGAATTTCCCAACTTTTCTGAACACACTCTCGTCACTGATGGCTCCGCTTTCTTCCTCTCAGGAGCTACTGAATGCCTTGGCAGCGTTTGATGACGACGATAGCGGGCAGATCGATGTGGCCGAGCTGCGCGATGCCTTGCTCCATACCGCGCCTGAGGAAGGAGAGAAGCCGCTCACTGAGAAAGATGTTGACGACGTCTTGAACGGGTTCACTGGACGCCGAGCCTTTGGAGGCAAGGGTGCCAGAGGCAGCGGGCTAGGCGGAGGTGCAAAGAGAGGGGAGGTATTCAGATACCAAGAATTCGTTAGCAGTGTCATGGGAGGCTCGGAAAGCGGCAATGCCAACGCAAGGCGCGAAGCTGATGCTGCGAGATGTTAGTTGATCTAAGATTTGGTGGATCTTTTTTTCTTTCTTTGGGTCAGTTTGAATATGGACTAGAGGGCGTTTCGGATGAATGGCGGTGTTGGCTGGGTCTCCATTGATGTCTCCATACGAATGCACAACTCTGGAAGATGTGCGTCAGATATGAATATCGTCTCTATAGTAGTGACTGTTGGCAAGGAATTAATTCATGATCATGATCAAGCAGCCTTGCGAGTATGGAATTAGCTAGATAAGCCGAGATTGAGAAAAGATGACCTTAGTATCTCATTGTCCAGACTTAGTACATATTACTGTGGTGACTCACTAACAGGGGTTTCGCTAAAAATATCATGCTTGCAGCAAAGAATTATTCAAGATCATCTGTCAAATACTGTACAGTTCAATCGTCGAATACACCAGCTATTCCGATTTTATCTTGGTATATTTTAGCCCGCGTCGCGTGTCCCCGCATTTTCGGTGCCAAAAAGATTCCAGCCATCTCCAGCAGACATTGTACCGGGTATAGCAGATCGCGATTAACAGAACTCTGACACAGCAACACAATGACAGTCTCACACAACTCCTTTTCGGAATAGCGTGGGTTGATCATCAATCAGACAGGGAATTGATTGCAATTGAAGCAGATCATCACCACTGACTCAATTATTCCCGAATCTGCGCCGACATGTCCTCCAGATCAACACAACCACAGCGCAACCTCCTCCCTGCCTTCGCTTCTCCTCCATCGCCTCGGACCATGCGAACGCTACGAAAGATACAATCGCATCAAGTCTTCTCTTCAAGCTCTTCAGGCCAGATATCTCATCAATCAGCTCCCCTGCGGAAATCTTCTGGCTCAGAGACTCTCGACATCCCTGCAGAGACAGATCCCGCGGGCAGGAACCGTCCGCGGCTTGGAAGATCGAATAGTGATCGTGTGGGAACGCGTGAGGGGGCTGCGAATGGTAAATCTCAGAAGAGACCGGCGAGGAAAACAGGGTCTGGGTTCGGGGTGAGAAGATCCATTTTGGAATCGCTACTGCGAGATGGACCGCAAAACGGAGACGTTATGGAGGGATTGCAAGAGTTGCGATATCTCATACTTTCCACGAGGGTGGATGCGGACGGGGATGGCATGGTACGTTTTGCTTCTTCTGTCGTTTACATGTCGTGCAGGCAGGACGTACAACTGACCATTTCAACCCGTGCAGTCAGCGTACCGAATCTACCTCTGGCTAGCTCTTCTCGACATCCCCCCACTTCCAACAGACGAATACCTCTCCCTTATCCACCGTGGCCGATCTCCGGCTTATGCGAAGATCCGCAACGACACCTTCCGCACACTTGCAACCGACCCTCTCTTCAAGCGCCGCGTCACAGAAGCAAGCCTCATCCGGCTTCTGAACGCAGTTGCGTGGAAACTGCACGATGCCAAAACAACCAACCATGCAGAATCTCGGTTGCCGTCCTCGTCGCGAAGACGGGAAATGGAGCTCCTGATTCACACACCCCCGAGCGTAGCTGAAGAGCCTTCCACCGATAGCGTCGCCAGCAATGCCGGGAACGTGACGGAATCCTCCGCCATCTACGTCCAGGGCATGAACGTGCTTTGCGCGCCATTTTTATACGCCGCGCGCAGCGAAGTAGAAGCATTTGCACTCTTCCACTACTTCGTGACTCGCGAATGCCCCGGGTACATCCGCGGCGCCATGGACGGTGTGCACAAGGGTCTGAAGTTGGTGGATCGGTGTCTCGAAATCGTCGAGCCCAAGCTCGCAGCGTATCTGTTTTCCAAGGGAATGCATGCGGAGCTGTATGCGTTTCCATCTGTCTTGACGCTCTGCGCGTGCACGCCGCCTCTTCCGGAAGTGCTTCATCTTTGGGACTTTTTATTCGCGTACGGACCGCATTTGAACATCTTGTGCATTGTTGCGCAACTCATTCGGATGAGAGATAGCCTCATCGAGAGTCCAAGGTATGAGAACTTCCAGGGTCTTTTTTGGTATCTGAGACGACGTTCTGACTGACCGGTCCTGCTGCTAGCCCGAACAAAATCCTGCGTTCGTTCCCACCGCTGGACGCTAAGGACATCATCGCCTTGACCGTCCTGATTGTTCGTAAGATCCCGGACGACCTCTATGCAGAGCTGATAGACCACGCGAAATAAACCCAAAAGCGGCATGTGGTCACTGTTGTATTCTAGTATCGTTGCAAGTATTCTTCTTGATGTGTCGTTATTTGCCCTGATCTCAGAAAGTGGAAGACAGATCTATCCAGCTGATGCAATGTTTTGTCTGTTGTACTCGATGTTTTCTCATGATGAACGGCGTTTATGGCGGTCTTATTGTTTGATATGAATGAATTCATGAACAGGTAATGATGTTGTCTATTGCTATCTTTTTATTTTTTATTTTCTGTCCTATCAGTGTATCATTTATACTTTTCAATGCAGTCTATGGGGTATCTTAACCAAGAATCTACGACTCAAATGCTGCTTCTGACCAAGCATAAACACCTCACTTGGGTCCCTCGAGAGACGCTTCCCAAACACATCTCTCACACAGACACAACCCTCCCAGAGCACCACAAGCCCATTCCCTCCTCTCCTTCACCCCAAGTCCAATATCACAATAGTGATTAAGAATCTCCTGGTCCTTCTTGATCCCCTCGTCTTTTCGATTCTGCATCTCATCTTCCTTCCCCTTCCACACTGCCCTTTCAGACTTCCTCCTAGCCATGAAAGTGATTTCCCCTCCCCACTCCCACCGGACGTTAGGATCGCACGAGTGATTCGCCAGACACCAGAGCGGGTGCACAGCGCAGACTTCCGGCCCGCCGTCCCAGGTCGATAGACGGCCAGAAGCTGTTCCGCGGAATTTGGCGTAGAGGGTATTCAGGACCCAGGTATCGTAGAGATGGAGCGAGGCGAAGGGATCGAGTTCCATTTCTTCGAGTATGCGAGTCGGTTGGAGGATGTTGAGCTGAAAGGAGAATGGCAGTGTTGCCGCGGGGTCGTTGGTGCCGAGCACTTTTACTTCATCCCCTTCGTCCTTCCTTGTCGTCACATCGAGATCGTGAAAGTCTCCCCAGATGTATTTCACCTCAGGCAGCTCGAGCGGATGCACGCCCTGCGTGGCAGCCATGGCGATCGCCCGTCCCAAAAGCAACAGGTACAGATAATCCGCCTTATCCTTGGCATCGGGGATATGCTTGCCGATGGACTCGAGACCCTCGAGTCCGCACACCGCGCCGTGATACACCTCCTGCGCCTGGTCGTGGCATCTCTGGCTGCAGAAGATGGTGTCGTCGCATCCTTCACATGCCACAGGCGGGTTCTCCGACGACAATTCCGGCAGAGGGGAGTTGCAGGCGTCGCATAGATCGTCGTGCAGTCTATTGGTCGCAGTGAGCAGGGACGATTCGCGCAATAGGATCTCTCCGGGGGCGATGTCTTCTTTGGCGAAGAGACCCAGCTGGATAGACACTTCCGGCTCGGTCGTTATCTGGTGGTCCTTATTATTCTGCTTGTCTGTATCGGCAGCGGACGTTGTGCCATGTAAAGCCGGAAGAGCAACGGCTCGCACCTCACACTTGGGAGCGACGTCTTTCAACCTCTCGTTGAGCAGTTGCAGCGTCTCCGCTGCTTTTCGATCCGGCTCGTGCTCATTCCACGGATACAATACTCTTCGAGCGAACCCTTGAGCGTTCAACGCACTCGGGTTCACTTCGACATCGTCAAGATTGATATCCTCGTCATTCCGAGTCTCCTCGTGTCCTTCACCTCGAGGCTGCTTCTTCTTCTTCTTCTCAACATGATAATACTGCCTCTTGATAATCGCCATCTGCGCCTTCAGCACCGCGTCATTTTTCAAATTTGCCTCCGGCAGATTCATACCCCGAAGGCAGAACTCGTATGCGTCCCGAAAACATCCACAGCGGACTAAGCTCCGAACAAGAAGTCCGTACACATCCCCTATGATAGCATCGTATTCTTCCTTGGTCACGGGTTCAAAGAGATCATCATCATCATCTTCTTCTTCTTCTTCTTCATCGTCGTCGTCCTCTTCTTGTTCTGCATCCCTATGTTCAATCGTATGATCTGTCCTTGTAGACTGCGGCTCATTTGAGTCCTCCCTTCTCTTTATCGCATGAAACTCATATCTATCGGGATCGATCACTGATTCAAGCAGCGACAGAGCGCGATATGCATCCGCGGCAGCAAGATCAGGGAATCCTAGCTTTTCATGGATGAGGCCCCTTTCCAGATAGAGGTGCGGGTTGTGAGGGTCTGCGTATAGCGCGGCGGTTGTGACTTCGCGCTCTTTGAGGAATTGCGAAGAATCCATTTGGGGACGAGGAATGATGTGTTTGTATTATGAGATTTCAGAAGAGATAATTGAATAAAAAAAAGATAATGAAGTACGGATGTATCTATTGATTGTGGTTCACTCCCTCTCTATCAATCAAAAATTTTTGAGGCTTCTCCACGGGAGAACCACAACGTTTTGACATACAAGCCAAATTGAGGAGGAGAAGTTTCTGGGTTTGAATCAGGGATATCGCAGGATCTCAATGTTGTCCATAATGACCATGGTCTACTATGCAGGAGCGCATCGAGCTTTGCTTCAAACTTTCCTCCAGAATGTCGCCCCCACATCTCGTTGCGGGGAGCAAGATAAGGTCACGTGGAGATAGTCCTCGGTACAGACAAAACAGCCGTGTATGGAGTACTTACTGCTTGGAATGAGAACAGTTTCAATAATTAGTAGATAGAAGAATAATAATAACAATAGTACATGGGTAGCCGGAACAGTTGATTCAGAGGTTCCTCATCCCAGTAATAGCTCATCACATTCATCCCCTCGATTTGATCGGTTTGACGAGAAACAGGAGCAGAGCATCCATCTTCCACCACTGAAAGTACCACATTGATACAGGCTGCACGAGAGGTACATTTGGCAGAGTCAAAAATGCCAGACCACAATCGGGCGTCAACTATTACCATGCTGCTCACATCACCTGCGTGATCGATATAAGCGTGTGGTCTAGGAAAGCCAGAGACCAAATCAGACTAGTAGAACTCACATTGCAATTCTCCTCCAGAACTATCGCTTGCTCGCCATTCTGCCGCTCCCTTAAACTTGCAGCAAGTTGAGCCAACATGCTCCTCTGCATATAAGGGTCAGGATCCAGTCAAACTTGATATGCTTGTTCTGCAAGCACTTACAGTAATGTACGCCTCACTCATACCGCCCAGCCGATCAACATCGTTCTGGCTCATGATCTGGTAACTATTCTGAATGCGCTTGCGGCTCTGGAGTCCGCCAATCCCTGCCACACCTCGCGCCAGTGTGTTGGCAGGATTATCCGGGTCAAGTATGTTGATACCTTTGCGGGCATCTTCTTGGGCACGTCGGTCAGGCGAGAAGATTTTGATGGTATTGTCAATTCCCGAGGCTGCAATGGTTGGCTCATATGGATGGCCTGTGGTGGGATATGTAAGCGTAATAGAAGTAGAATACTGGAGCAGAATGTACTCACCTTGCACAACGTTGACAACTTCACTATCGCCTTCGAGGATATTGACCAGCTTCGCCGTTTTCCGATCCCAGATGAACAGATGACCCGAGTCACTGCCACTTACAACATATTCATCATCCAGGCCAAAAAAATTAACATCTTTCACGGTTTTGATGTTGCAATGTCCCCTGTAGACTCTGGTATGCGAAGAACAAGGAACGTCGAGCTCAACATCCTCTCTCCTGGTCCTTCGTAGTCCGTACCGTCTCATGAACAGTTCTTCAGCCTCGGAATCTTCATCTTCCTCGGAAGAATCATCGACGTCCATGTCGCCTTCTTCATCCTCCTCGTCAGAATCGCCATCACCCTCCTCATCGCTGCTGTTTCCATCTTCACCATCACCGCCATCGCTCTCGTCCATGCCCGGGATGAATCCGAAAGCATCCTCGAGTGCCTCTGCATCACCATCTGTCGAGAAACCTGGTACCGGCACCTCTGACTCCGATTCGAAGGCATGACCGGGAAGCTCAGCGGACAATCCGGTTTCTGATCGTGGTTCCCTCGAAGGCACGCCTTGCCCGATGGTAGAGCCGTCGGAAACGACCACGTTAACGGCATGAACTTGTTCCTCCTCCGCGTCGGGATCGATATCCTCCTGGAATCTTTCGGGCTCGTCCTCGTCATCGGAGTCTTCTTCGACCGTCGTGCGTAGCCCTCCAAAAGCCCGATTGACAAACTCAAAGTTCACGCCGGAGCCTGCCTCCATCAGGATGCCTCGGCCAACCTTCAACGCCCAGAACCTTTTGGCTACAGATCGGTCGAGAGCATGAACATTCGAAGCATTCGGCGTTTCCCCACTCGCATCGCCATCAACTCTGGCTGCAGTGTTTTCTAGATCTTCCAAAGGGAGCCTCACGGCGTTCCTAAAGGCCGTTACTGCTGCCTGTTGCGTGGGGAACAAGATACGCGTACGATCGTGTTCGAATCTAGATGCATCAACGTTTATCACCGGCTCCAAGCCAGCAAGTTCATAAAGGTACGGGATGAGTACAGTTTCAATGGCACTTTCATCGGCTTCGTCAGGAATTGGGAATCGTTTATGATGGCGTCGATGTACATGTTCGGACTTGAATCCTTGGAGAAGAGCCTCTCGGCCGCCTTCAAGCCATAACAAGATGGCCTTTAAGAAATCATATCCAAAGTGTGACTTCGGATCTATAGTATCGTTTTCCGACGGCGCAGGCGTTATCTGCTGAAATTCCGGAAGATCATCGAAAGCTGGGCCAGGAACCGTACCCCCTAGCACGCGGGAAAGTGTTCCCGCTGCTTGGACAAATCGCCAGGCTGAATCTCGATTGCGGCGGAGTGACTGTTGGACGCGAACGATCTCTTCCGTCGGGTTGACTGGGTACCTCCATTCTCTGATAACTTCAGTCATCAGCGGAAGATAAGTGGACGCAAGTGTCAATGCAGTCGAGAAAGATGCGGTGTAAGGAGTCAAATCCGCCGGGCCGGAAGATTCTGTTGCTTCTCGAAGAGTGACCTCGAGCGAAAAGAGTGCTTTCCGAAGCTTGACCAAGCCCTTCGCGATGCGCATGCTTAACTGTTGAGCTTCGGTGAGCACTGCATTTCTCGCCCTCTCAAGGACATTCTCTGGTGAGTCTGGAGCGTGCTCTGCGAGAGAAGAGATTGGAATATCTTCAGACTCGCCGTTCCCATATCGAACTCTGAAAGACAGGTCTCCGGTATCGTCGTGGTCCTGAGAGCGGCGTCGCGACCGATGCGGCACGTTGCTGCCCGTAGATGACAATGACGCTCCATTATGGCGCTTGCGTTTACGGCTCTTTGAGACCCTTCTTTTCCGCGAAGTGGAGCTTGCCTGGAAAGACCTTTGGGAACTTTGCCCGGCGTCTCTAGCATCTGAACTTTGAATCAGATCGAAACTGTAGATGTGGTCACCGGACCAGCTGACCACTATTTCATTAGGATTCGCGTCGCTGATCTTGCAGGCTGTGATGTGACCATCCCGACGTTCGCGCATTCGTTTCTTACCACCAGGGGCAAATCTTCGCACACATCGCGTTGCTTTACCCATCAACTCATCGTCACGACTCCCAGCACTCGGCGACGAACCCCCCGGATGACCTCTCTCAGCGAGGAGGTCGCGTCCAAGCATGCGTCTGTCGTGTAGGAAGCAATGAAGATGGGCTCCGCCCAAGGCGATGTAATGCGGTTGACTCGAAGAACAGGATATGGTGTTGAGATCGAGATGATAGCGCTTGTAAGATATCAGCGGAGGCGGGACGTTCGTGTCATCGTGCTCAATCCCCGGTCGATACGCCATGAAGCCCTGCCCACCACGTGGCGCGGGATATGCCTCTGAAGGCTGCCGCAAATCCCACTGGCGGACTTCGCCATCCTCGGAGCAAGTGAGAAAGAGGTAAGGAGATGACTCGGTGACGATACGTTTGACACGGTCGCTGTGGCTTTTGTAGACCCGGGCATTTGTATTCCCCTCGCTCAAATAGCGCGTTCCTGTGAAGAAATTGTTGAAACGTCTACTCCTGGCCGACGCTCTGAAGGCGGAGGTCGCAGCGACGCCGGCGTTGCTGCTGGAGTATTCGATATCAAACACGCGCACCTGCGAATCTCCGGCACAAGTGACCAAGGTCCGGTCATTGGAGTGGGGCATGAATTTGACGGAAAAGATATTCGCTCTGTGACCCGTAATGACCGTCGTGTTCAGCGAAAAGGGAGCGGTGGAAGAATCGGGTTGATAGGAGTAGATATTCAGGTGCAAGTCATCAGAGCCAGACGCCAGCAGCTGTCCAGTCCGTGACCAACTGAGGAATGTTAGCAAGTCGAGCTCTAAGAGAAAATTCTTCCAATCAGTCAGATGAGTTGCGCCATGAATGAACATACCACAAGGCATTCACACATCCAGTATGGCCACCCAATTCATTGACGATATCCAGATCGTCTATCCATTCCTTCGATCCATAAAGATCACGGATCCCTGCACGGGAGGATGTTTCCCCGCACTCTCGGCGCAAAAGACGACCATATATCGAGTTGTTCATGTTCCTTGGGTAAAGACAGGGAACAAAACGAAGCAGGAAGCAAAAGAGACAACTAATACAAGGATGAAGCTAGAGATCAAGTTCCCCAAGGGAAATCGGGATCGCAGCTGTCAGTCTCGTCCAGCTCAGACCATATTCATTTCCGCGTAGCGGAGACTACTACACTAGGTAAGACACCTCGCAATCGACGGATTAGGTCTGCAGAAGATGACGTCAAGAAAGGCAGCTCCAGACCAGATGAAACGCGATAGTGATTCTCGCCGGACAGGTCTGTCGAGAGAGATGTACGAGTCAACGATGAAGGAACTTGACCCAAGGCAACGAGAATGCGACCAAATCGAGGAACCAGCAGAAGTCACGGGCACGATGGCCGTCAGAAGTGGTATATTAATAATAAGGGGGGAAACCGACAAGTCTTGGCCGAAGGCGATGGATGCGTTGAAATGAACTGTTAATGATATCGATAGCAGCCCACGCCTGGGACTTTTCTGCCACTCAGATTGACAGACACCGGGAATTATTTTCCTGGCAGCTTGAACATTGATTGACCTATTCAGAAGCACATGGAACCAAGGCCACATAGAATAGAACGTATGCCGCGAATCCCGGTAGTGGTCCCGCAATTAGCTAGTTAGTTCACCTCACAAGGAGCTTAGTCACATCCATGCCCATGTAGTTACCTCCTAAAGTACTGACGTATCGGGGAGAGCAAAAGAGAAAAGCGAAGTAGACTTCAAGATGAAGACAGATAGAAGATCATCAATCTCTCTTGCAGCCCAGCTGTTGCCAACCTACCGGAAGTCAGGACGTAGCAAAGAAGTCCTGGATGATGGATCTGGGCCCGTCGAAAAGTCCAGTGTACAGTACATATAGAACCCGTCTGTCAAGCCAAGTCTTTACTGTCTACCTGTTTGCGGAGAAGATGAAAAACTGGTCCCAGATCTTGCAGGAAATATGAAATGTGTTATTGGACTCGCCATATCGTGTTATCTACAGTACTATTATCCTAGAATCGCCATTCAAAGAGATCGCCATATCTCTGAACATACAACAGGTTTGCAATGATGAACAACAGGCTGGAGAGCCATACAAAGAAGCTGAGCGCGAACTGATCTCCAGTTTGATATCATGGTGATCTCTGAGTTTGAGATCTACTTTGTCAAGTTTCAACAAGACCCACGAGCGACGACTGTCACGGTACCATCAGCGCACACAGCCAACTACTTTCAAGCTCGTTTTGCCAGAACAGCGCCCACACATTCTTCTCCTTTGGAATAGGCTTTTAGTCCCCGAGTGCATCTTGACTGTGGACGCTAGAGCTTGTAAAATTTCAAGATAGCCCGTTGATGCATATATTTCCAGACTCGACTTCAAGATTATCAGCGCACAGGGACCACATCGTTCAATCGCCTGTGATCGGTTTGCGCTAGCGATTTTGATAAATCGTCAACAGGAAGGTTCCATGGCCTGGCTGCTTATAACGAGGCATGAATTTCTTTCTCGCAAGCTTTGGTCTTGAATCGGATATGATGTCGACCCTGTCTGCGTAGTTGAAGGCCGCCAACCACTCTGCTTCGCAGCCATGAAGACGAGACAGCGCTTGCAAAGAGATACTATCAAGGAAGGACTCCTCTACGTTTCGAATGCAGTTTTCCACAGTCCAACTCGAGAACTCCTGTCGCTTTCCGGCTGAATGGCTGCCAACTGTTCCGTGAGCTGGCTAGCCCATGCCCTTTCCGTCCTTACAATGCCGGCTTCCATCGTTTGAATCGTATTTATTTCATCAATCATCATATTAATCACCTCATTGATGCCCTTCGATATACGTAGCAACGCAGACTCAGCAAGCAAGTCGATTTGCTCGTAGCCCAAGATGTCGAGGCTTTGCAGTTGCCGTGAGCACAGCTCGAGCTTCGCAAGCAAAATAGACAGCTCTTCCCTCCACGTGCGATCCAGGGGGTCGATGAAAGCGACTTCTGCTGTAGTGAGATTTCCTGGAATGAGATGTTCTCGATCGCGCTTGATCCGCTGAGCATTTTGGAACCATTCCTCGAACGCGCGAATTACCGAGATGTAAAGCCCTCCGACAGGATCGCTCAAGTCTGACACTTCTTGTAAAACACGCGAGAAAATCTGAATTTGTTCCGAGAACTCTTGGCGGCCAGGACTGTCGCGAGAATGCTTAAGCCAAACATCTAACGCGAGCAGGTTGACCCGTCGCTGTGTTTCCTTCTCCTCCGCGAGAACGGAGCGGTAGATTTCTGCAACCGAGTTGTAGTTCTTTCGCAAACGCTTCTCTAACTCGACTTTCCACGCGGCTCTCTGAAGTGATGATGAGTGCAATAAACTGAGTTGTAACAATTCGGTCTGCAGCGCCGCGATCTCCGGCCAGGACGAGGAGATCAACGATGGGTCCGAATCTGCGGAAGCGCTGGAAGAGGGGGTTGGGGTTGGAGGCTTAGCAGACGGTTTTCTTGGGGTGAAACTTTGCTGATACGTTGAGAAGCTGGGCTTGGTCCGATGCACTGCCGTTGCGGAGGTGGTTTCGCCTTGCTTCTTTAATTGGCTTGGAGTTGCAGGTAGGACCTGGCTACGGTGCCGCATGTGACCTCTTGA
The DNA here is from genome assembly GCA_000787455.1 of Evansstolkia leycettana. Lineage (NCBI taxonomy): Eukaryota > Fungi > Ascomycota > Eurotiomycetes > Eurotiales > Aspergillaceae > Evansstolkia > Evansstolkia leycettana. The sequence continues at coordinate 43,929 of JSYV01000070.1, read as the reverse complement.
TGCTGCAGAAGGCACCGGACCGGGAGTCACTGGCTCTCTGAGAGATGCTGATCTATTCGGCCGTGGTGGAGGAAGCATCTCTGCCTTTTTTGAGGATGAAGGAGCGGTCGCTTTCGTAGGTAGCTGTGGTGGCTTTCGAGGGGATGGCGGCGCTGGCGGTGGCATTGCAGCGCTTTTCACTGTAAAAGTTACTGATCTTTGAGGCGGCGCCATCTTCGACTCTACCGGGCGGATGCTCTGTCGACGATCTTCACTGCTAGGTTCGAGGTGGTCTTGCTGCTTCACCTCATCTAGAACTTCCTGCCGCTGTACTTTCTGCTGCGAGTAGTCTCTCCTGCCCTCCACAGACTGAAACTGCAATCGCCTGGTGGCTGGGCCATCAGCGCGTAGAGAACTGCTTCGTTGAGGCAGAAGACTCTTTTTCTGATCCAAACCATTGTCCCTTGAACGTAAGCCTGTCGCAATCTTCGAAGGTGCTTCATCTGCGGCCGACGCGTCCTGTGCATTATGATCTTTTTGGGTCGACTGCTGAATGGAGTCGCCGGTGGGTTCAAGAGTAACTGTACGCGTAGAGATCGATTTATTCGTAGTCGTGCGTCCTGTAGTCTTAGGTCCCAGTCAATAGCGCGTTATTACGACGTCCATAGAAACTCTAGCGCACGCGAGGAGCTCTGAATACATGAAAGGGGCTCATCGAATCACTCACCTGTTGACGGGGTTGGCGCAGCGAGAGCGATCGCGTAGGGATGGGCATGTTGTTGAATTCCGAATTCACGTCATTGAGTCAATCTCAATTGATTGGAGGGTTCGCTTCGTCGGCGTTATGGCTGCTCATCAGAGACATGTGTGTAAACAAGCTTGGCGCAGGGTCGATGCCCGAAATGCGGCGTACAGTAAGTGGTTCTCCGTACATCAACTACCATATAATACTAAATAACTTGACTTTCGCAATTGAGGTTGACGCTTATCTAGGGAGGTTACCGAGGCTCGAAATTACTATGTATGCCAACACAAGGGCTGTCATCTTGCGATTACTCCCCTACTTCTTTCCGCGGCAGCCATCCTGACCACCGGTAATGTTGGTTGGCAAATCATTACTATTTAGTAGACATCATTCCACGACATCGTTCTGGGCATATAGAAGATCTTTTGTCGTAAGAATCAGAGTAAAGGCATTTGTATATGGCTGATCCATCAGACTGGTGCTTTTCCCTACCGGGCCCTTCGAAAATGGCTTCTTGCCTAATCAAGAGGTATATATTTGTCAATCAGTAAACAGTAAACAGGTGAAGAGAACTCGAACAGCAAAGAAGCGCGAGGTATAGGACCAATCTGAACAACAAGTTTGACGATAAAAATTTCCCTTACTTTTACCCTCATCCATCCACAGTTCAAAACAGGGTAGCAAACTCGCTATAGTCCTCTTCAACGTGTTCAAATCTGCGTACACATTGGATGCATCCAAATCGCATTAATGCCCGCCCAATCACCGCTCACAAGTTGCTTCGCTTGGGGAAAGACACGCCTTCCACAGCCGCGTGATCGGTGAACCAGCTCACCTTCCCACCACCTAGTTGGTTCACCAGAGCAGAGGGTAGCTCTCTTCCTTCTTCCATATCGAAGATTTGCTTCATAATTTCCTTCTTTCCTCCGCCCGCGACAACGAAGCAGATGCTGACAGCATGGGTAACGACAGGCAAGGTCAACGTGATACGCTTCGGCGGAGGCTTTGGCGAATTGGTCTCTGCTGCGACCCAAGCGTCCTTCTCGCGCAATAGGTCATGTCCAGGGAAGAGACTGCAGGTGTGCCCATCGGGGCCGCAGCCGAGCATCATGAGGTCGAAAACGGGCAGCTTGACGCTATCTTTTGCCGCAAAGGCGCGCATCAATTCCTCCTGGTATAGGTCGGCTAGCTCCTGCGTGTCGTCATCCCCGAGAAGGCTCTCATCGATAGGATGCACCTTGGGGGTTCCCATCTCCGCTGGAATCTTGCTCAGCAGTTCATCCTTTACCAGCCTGTAGTTGCTATCCTCGTGATCAAGCGGGACTGCGCGCTCGTCCGCGAAGAAAATATCCCATTTGGAGAACTGGACGGTGTCCTCGGGGGAGCCGTTTCCTGGTGCGAGAAGTGCTTTGGCGAGAATTCTGGGCAGCGAGCCGCCGGAGACTGCCACTCGGAAGACGTTGTGGCGTTCTAGGGAGGAGTTCTGGCACTGGAGGACATAGCGCCTGAATTGCTTTGCCAGAGCATCCTTGTCCGGAAAGCTGTAGAGAGAAGGATATGAGCCCGCCATGGCTGAGATACTTCAGTTGCGAAGCGTGCCTCGAGAGTTGTGGTTTCTGAATCTTGTGGCGGGGTAGCGGGGCGGAAGACGAAGCTGATGAAATTATTAACAAGAGCCTTTCCCACCTGAGTTTGAGCAGCATGCCAGAAGCGGCTACTGTGACGGTGAGCAGATTGGCTCGATAGAAGAACCTCGATTGTACTCCAGCTTGCTGCTAGATTATGTTGTTTATGTTGCAGATACCTTCAGATAGATGACGCTGAATAGAAATGCCCGTAACTTTCCTAGAGTTGTTTGAACCCCAATCATTGGTCTCTGCGGCCGTGACGTCGATGTGTACCAGCCTTTGCGTACGTAGATAAGAGCTCCCCCATTGTTGATAAGAGCCAGCACCGATCAAGAGATTGACATCGAATATCTCCATGGAATCTCTCTTCCCTTTAGTATTGTTATCCATGAGTGTAGGCTTTCCTTCTCAAGAACGCATTCATTCCGCACCGGAAAATGCGCTTCTCGAGCAGTGATGCTAATGTGATGTCAGCCGGAATTTGAGTCCAGCCCCGTGGATGAGTAATGTTTCACTTGTCCAGGCACGATGTCGGTTGAACTAATGATGATAGACGGTTTTGTCCACATGCATGTCGCGGTAGAATTGCAGCGCCATTACGGCATCTTGCATATCCCAGGTAGTCAGCGCTAATTATTAATGATTCCCGTGTTAGACAGAGTATTCCAACTTTAGAACTCATGGTTTGGACTACAGGATTCTGAACGTGAGGAAACCTCGCAATGAAACGATCTTCTCGATCCTAGGCCATTAACATTGGCCCTGCGTATGATTGCTCATTGGATACTACACTACTATCCCACTTGTACAGCTAAAGTATCAACGGTGAAGGTGTCTCTGACCAACATTGGAAAGTGCAGCAAAAAGCATAAATGTTGTTGGTTCAATAATGCATCTCCAGCGAACTTCCTCGGCTTGCTGAGCAAGGCCACCCCACGCTGATGTCAGCAGCAAGCAGATCAGTTGATAGTGGAATTGATTGAAGTATACATATCGCTCAGCTGCTTAAGTCTCAAGGAATTCTGTCCGGAGTTCATCTTTCCTACGTTCCAGATCCATCTCATCTCAGAAGTATACCGAAGAGATGCATTTTCGAGTGGAAATTACTACTAAGAATAGATGTCGGCCCCGAATCCCTGCCATGTCGCCGACGCCAGTAATCCATCGAAGGTTCTCCAAGCCCACGGAAAGGTGTGACTACCCTTCATCCTCCACAAAATCGCAGAATCCTAATTTTCTGCAGTAGACTAGCTGAACAAGAAGACCATCAATCGTTGGGCGATCGAGGGGCATGATTCGGGGAATTTGTAGGCAATTCAAAAGTGACCACACCAACATGGGCATACCTAGTAACATAGTGTTGATTTCCATACAAACACACGACAGAAAGATAGAAGAGCAGCCAAAGTATCCACATGGCTTCGATTAATGCTGACTTACTGAAAGAAAAGAATAGACACTCATGAGTATCTTGAAGGGCAAGTGAACGTTAGTGAAGTGCATTTGAATTCAACTTTATTCAAGGTTCAAGACCTCGGGATATGGAAATTATCACCTGAATATGCAGATCTTTGGCATGCCACAAGTGCGACATGCTCCCGCTGTTCTATTGGAGAGGCGGAAATCGAGGATAATAGTAGCTGCGTTCCTGGGACAGAAATAATAATAGTACTCCGTAGATCACTCAGCAACCAAGCACTTTCCAATAGAAAGCCAGCACACACCAGGTCTGGTGATGACGACACGACATCGGGCACCTTGGGGATATGCGACACGAGGCAGGAGGAAGCCATTGACGCATAGTAAATTCTTGGCGATTGTCGGGAGAAGAAATTGAAGTTATGGGCATGCAGCCCATCACATCACTCTCTTCTTTTCACGACATGGTCTCAAACACGCAGCACGAGGCAGCGGCAGCGTAGAATCGTAAAGAAATCTCCAAGCCAGCATACGAGCTCTAGAAGTCCACCCCGTCGGCGAATGTTTAAATCCTCTCACTCAGATTTGTGCTCTCTTAAAATTAGCCTCTGACTTGCACAGCTTACTCTTCTCCAATTTTTGAGACTCCTACCGCAAACGGGCAAAAGTAAGAGTGGCTCGGGAGCGATCAGGGCGTATATACGAAGTGAAGCCGCAGCGTATTTCTTGGACGGCCGTGAAACTTCAACATCATTATATATTTATTTCTGCCCCAGCAAGCATCCTGAGGCAAAGACGCGATTTTCGCTGTCTCCAACTTCCGTCCCACTGAAGACTTCCCATCAAGCATCGGCAACCGATTCCACAACGAAGCAGTTTAGTCTTCTCATCTTATCGCTCCCCGCGGGCTATATGCCCCCGGCGCCACTCCACTTGAGCGTCATCCTACCCTCGCTCTCCCATCCGCCAGTCCGATAATGAGTTCTCCGTCTGTTCAGATTCCACCTCAACCCTCCAGTGGCGCCCAAGGCGTTGCACCTCGTTCATCTTCAGAGTCAACATCTAGAGCGTTGAATTTCGATATCGTCCGTTGCTCGAGGTGTCAACGATCGCTCAGTCTCGAAAACGAGTCGTCTCCCGGAGTGGTTCGGTTCGGCATGAATTCATACTACTGCAGTCGATGTGCTTCCATGGTTGGCTTCATCCGTTAAAGAGACAGAGCTGGAACCCAGAGAAATTGCAAGAATGCGGAACGCGAGATGCGAAATCGATTATACGAGCGCTTCTACTCTCCACTACAAGTTGCATCCTATAACACGCGGATCAAGCAATCATCAACAACATATCGCGTACTTGCTGCTTCTCTCGACTTCCCTCTTTGGATGAATTGCGTGGGATACCGGAATGTGCTGCTACACTTTTGGTCCTTTCTATTAATCAAAATTGGAAAGTGATCGTGTAAAAGGTCGCAAACGTCGGACGTGTTTTGCTCGACTCTGGAATCGTGGAATTTTTTTTCCTTCGCACATCAAAGATCTCTTGCGAATCGTGACAAAACTTGTCTCATTTCAGCAAATGGCCTGGCAAAGTTCTCATTGTGAGATGTTGTGGCCGAAAACACACGAGATGCCTCAACCACGGAACAATGAGCGTCGGAGGATATCTACCACAGCGAGTTGGTGCCGACAATAACCACCGGAAACATTCAGTTGCGTCAATTTACAGTGCTTTTGCTGGGCTCAAGCTGGGCTCGCCCTTGATATGGGAGGTAACGAAATTCTGTGTTACCGTGTAAGTGAGTCTCCCTTTTAGGGGAATGCAGTCTGGCAGGAAGATCCTCTGCGGCTTCTTGAGAGATCTTCGAACCCTTGTGATGGGCAAGTATTTGCATGGATATTTCTCTTTTCTTTCCTCTGTGCCTTACAGCAACCATTTCATTCAATCTGATTAGTTTCTATCATAATAATCAGATGTAAAACACTTCATACTCCCCTCGGATACCCTCAGACGAAGGCATTCTTTCAATGTCTCTATTTCAGCGAAGTGTGCATTATTGGCGTGGTCACTATCTCATTATTATTTTCCGTCATCTCCTGTATATCTCCCAGGTTGATTTGGGGGCATCTCTGTCTCTTACACATGGACATACATACATGAGAAGTCTATTTGACATTCTACTGTATAATGATAATATGAAGATAGGTCTCAGTCATCAAATGAGTATCCCGCTGTTTTTATCATATCTCACTAGCCTTTGTAATTTGTTTCTGCCAGATAGAAAAGGAAATCTATGGTTGACAGGCAACAACAATCTACAACTACTAAAGCAGCCCCCAGAATCTAATGATCCACCTACTGTTCAAATCCTCGTCAACCTTCCTAGGATGCTGCCAGACATGGATCTCTAATGAATGCCTCATTTGTACGATTTGACAGAATTGCAAATCTGGCTCATGCTACCATTTATATCTAGCTGCTTTCAATCAGAGCCAGACTATCTATATTCCAAGCATTGGCACGTCCCCCTTGCTCTATAGTTCACATTGTTGAGACTATGGACCAGTAAGTAAGTCGCCTTGTCAAGCCTGTGAGCTTTTGGGTACTTTGGAAGAATGCAATTCTGGCCCTGGAACTATCAATCACTCATAGTACTCAAGGATTTCATCACACTAAGACTCATTTATCTAATCTTGATTTGAAGTTTTAACTCCTTCTGTCATCAATGGGGTGAATGTGTGAAGATCAAAGCACATGTCATTTGATGGCATGATTTAAGATGTACAACAATGGTTCAACATCAACTACTTATTTATCTTGCTTTTGACAGTGAACAAGAAAAACTGAAACAATACGTACTACACCTCTCTCCAGATCTAAGGAGAAATCTGTAATCAAAAGCATGCTTTGAAAGAATTAGTTGGACTCGCACTTACAGTAGTAGACAGTATCTAAGTTTCCACCGATATCATGTCCCGATATCATGGAGTTATTGATCGTAAAGACCATTGTTTTCTAACCTTCTATTGACCACCCCTGGCTGGTACTTCATTACCCTAGTCTGAAGAATTTTTGACTCTCGAACAAGTCATAATATCAAATCGGAGGCTATGCAATAGATCATGGACTCAAGCCACAACTAAATAGTTCTGACTTTCCGAAGCGTCCATCGCGAGAGCCATGGTTGCTTGTTATAGAGTGATCATTGAGCTTCAACATATCTATTGCCTGCCTCATTATTAAACGGTGACCTGATAACTGACTGGATGCAGCTCAAAAGTAATACCTCACATGCACTACTCCATAGTCATGGTCTGCCCTCTCAGCATCTGCTCTATCCAGGGGTGTCCCTGCCGATCTGAAAATCGACAAATGATGCTGCCAGAGATTTATCGCAGAAGAGAACAGCATTATCAAATCAATCCGGTCGAGTCTTGAGGAGGCAATGCATGGGGACGTGGGTGCGAATCGTTTTCGCCATGCGATCCTCCCTTCCAATCCTTATTCAGGAAAGTCTCGTTCGAAAATGAAGTCACGCAGAAGAAGGCGTTCGATCTCGCCTCCTTCTCGAAGATCAAGACCAACGTCAAGCTCTTGACAACCTCTCAGAAGAGGCATGTTAGCGTCTATTCGAATCACTCCAATGCCGCTAGGGACAATCGACTCAAGAGCGCCCTCCCCCTCTGTGATGGCTCATGCCGCATGTCCGCATTCTGACTCGATGAAAAAGGGTTGCTTCCGTTTTCTTTCTTTTTCGGCTCAAGGGGCTCGCAGGGTTGCACATGACAATGTTCCAACTCCGCGAAAGCTGCACAATGAACAGCTGAAATAAGTCCTTGACATGAAAGTGCGGCCTGCCTACGGAGTATATCCAGTCAGATTTACTGAGGCCAGACTGGCGGTGTAGTAGAAAGCATGTCGCAGCTCCTGGACTCGAGGACTCGCACACAGACACACTCGGTACGTTTGTGCATCGATGGAGTAAGCAATGATCATAGGCTGTTGTCTAAAGGGACAGTACAGGAGTATTCCATTGGCTCCGTTGGTAGTTCCGTGAGCCGTCGGATCTTAAGAAAAGATATCCCGAAAGCCTAGATTGTCTATCCGATCATCGACCCTGAACCTATCATAATCTCCCTGATCCTTCGAAAAAGCAAAAAAAAACAAAGTACCAGACACACGCGAGATATCTACTCATCATAGCATTTAGGTACCGTACAACCCGGGTTGAAGCCAAGGATGCAGCCTATTATCATATTACAACGCGTGTATTCAATGATCATCTTGCCCAGCGTTTCAGGGCCCAATCTGATATATCTCAAGGTAGAAGGAAGCAGTGGACATCCATGAAGTATCCAACAGGACATGTCTTCTCAGCCCTACACCCAATTCGCCGAGATCCTTCATTCGTCCGGTGCTGCATCTGTGGCTTCGACTTTGCCGCACACGATTAGGCTGAGAAATCATAAAGGTGAAAGCTCGCGGCATCCTAGATTTAGGTATTTACACCTCTGCCGTTCCGATGTGACTTTTCGAATAACTTCTACAAATGATCTCTCCTCAAGCACGTGAAGGTTTGATGACGGTTTAATTTTTGGATCTGGAGAGGCATCTGAACTCATGCATTGACTGATTGCTTTTGCGCTCCAGATAACCGTCTTGCGAGGATGATCTTGTGCCCTTCGAGCCCCTCACACGGTGATATTTCAGTTCGACAAGCCAAGATCTGGTCGTGTTGAGACACTAAAACCCTTCTCGCTATTGTTCCTACATCGCCCAACACAGATCTCTTTCCGACAGTCGTCGTAAGTGAGGCGATTGCCATATCTCAGTCATGTCATCGCCTGCTCGCGAGAAGGGGCAAGATCGAAAGCCCAGGCGCTCCGAAGATGAGTTTGTATTATTTCTCCAAGGGGTAAGTCTTCATCCCCGGTGAAAGTTCTCGCCGACGTGTCTCATTGAGGGGATAGATCCCAGCGCACTGCCGCTGGCAAGAATTGAAGGATATGGTCCGCCAAACAGCCTTGCATATCCGACAAGCGGTCGTATATGATGATCAACATGGATTTCCTACCGGGCTTGGACAAATCATCGTCAAAGTCGAAGAGGAAGCATGGCGAACTTACCGTTGGTCTCCGTTGCCGTATGATCGTTTCCATACGAATGCTAACGGGCGATACCAGAGAGACTATCAACCAACGGATGGAATGGCCAGAGTCTGGTTGTCACTTTGGCTCGAACAAGTTCACCGACTTGTCCCATTGCTGGACCTACCAAGAGTCCTCCTTCAGTAGTTCCATCCACGTATGTTCCGGGGTATTCGACTCCCCCAAGGGCTACGCCGAATCTCGCCATCCCTGCCTCTCCATTGTCACCCGAGTAAGCTTCCTGCTGCCATTGATTCTTGTCCATCGCCTTTTCCTTTTCTCTGACAGTAAACAGAGGACATGTCATGCCGACCAACCCCACGTTCCCCAGTCCGGAATCCGTCCCCGTCATGAATCCCATGGGCATGGCACAAACCCACCATCAGCATCATTATCATTCGTTTGTGTCCATTTTCACTGACTCGTTAACGCACCCAATCCATGGAATCACCCATCCTCCCATCCTGCATCCCAGTGCCTTCGACCCATTAGCAGCCCCTTTCGTTCCTCTCCATTACCCTCCCTCGCCCATGCAGCCATTGCACGAGCTGCAAGTCAACAGTATCCAAGCAAACGGACAGTTCAGCCACCATCACCACCGTAAACTCAGCGGATACGGCTTCAATGGTCACCCTCTTTTCCCCGAATTCACTTCAATCTTCCCAGCTCCAGCTCCTCATTATCCTCCACCTCCATCCCGTCCAGCAAACCGTCGCACAGTCCACGTCCAAAACGTCAGCAGTGAAACGAACATCGACGAGCTCAAAGACTTCTTCCATGCAGCTGGTATCATTGAGCGATGCGAGATCCCCCACGACGCTAGAACAGGACGGCCTAAGCCGTATGCGAAATTGACGTTTCGGACTGCAGAAGAAGCGAAACGGGCTGTTACCCTTTACAATAATACAATCTTCATGGGGTCTAAACTTTGGGTGAGATTCGATCGAGGTAGTTTCACGGTCTCTGAGGAGATGGTGAGCAATGTTCAGGACTGGAATGGAGGCAGCGGGGAGATATCTCATGGCAATGAGCATTTAAATGGCTGTCACCAACTTCAATATGGCCATGACGGCGTGGGTGCTACTAATTCGGGTGCCCCTTTGAAAACTTCTGCTGCTGGGGACGTTCACCAAAGTCGAGGAGCAGGATTAACGACTCCCGTGGCAGATACTTGCCAACCCCTTGTGGTAAATGGGTCTGGCACTGATGGTGCAAAAGCAGCGATGGAAGTGACCAGAACATGAACTATCAAGTATGAATTCTGACATGGGGGAATTCCTGTGCTAGGATAGAAATGAAAAACAAGACCTACCTACCTGCTCTGAAAATCGTTTCTTGGAGATGACTCTGGGAAGTTGTGGCCTATGCTACGGTCCATAGTTGATCATATCACTACACTGTCAGAAGATTTCCTTTTCATTACCAACCACGTAGGGAAGGGCTAATCGTACCAAGTCAAGAGTATAGTACATTATAAGGGAATCCTATGTTTATTGCACCGCCCATGAGAAATAACCCAGAAAACAATTGAGAAGTGACATGAAGATGGACCATTTCTTGGCCGCCAGGATTTTCATACAATCTGAGAGATTTAGCCGACATGTTTGGAAGGCCACTTTTGGCCCTGAGTTTAACTTAAGGCTGCAACCCAAAATACGAGACATGTCCGTGCACTCTTTGGTGACAACTGTCCTTCATGTAGAGTCCCTGCAAAGGATTCCATTAGATGTAATCGGAGGCACGGACTCTGCTTCCTTGCGCACCCCGAGGGGGAGATCTCGACAGCGATCTTCTGTTGGATCGACGAGGTGGCGGCGAAGGAGACCGCGACACCGAGTCAGAATATCTCCGCCGTCTCTGCCCATCGCGATTGCGCGGAGGAGTAGGCGAGCGTGACACAGACCCTCTTCTGCCATCTCGGCGAGCAGCTTTAGGCTGTGGCGAACGTGACGCTGAAATACTTCTCTCAGTCCGTCTTCGAGGCGGAGGAGACATAGATTCCGAGGAGTAGCGTCTTCCGCGTGACGTTGGCTCACCGCGGCGAGGAGGCGTGACAGAGCGAGACAAGGACCTTGAGTAGCTCCGGTTTCTGCGACTATAGGTGTCCCGACCTTTACGAGGAGGGGTGACAGACCGAGAAAGCGAGCGCCGTGATTGATAGGGGCTGCGAGCTCGACGCACAGGGCTCCTAGAATCGTAGGATCTATCCCGGGTGTTTCTTGGCGGGGTGCGAGATGTCGCTCTTCTCCTATCATCCGGTGTTCTGGAGCGACTGTACGAAATTGAGCGACGATGGCTTCGCGACACTGGTGACCGTGATGGCGAACGGGAAGGCGTATAACTTCCTCCGCGAGAAGATCGCGAGATGGAGCGACTGTAAGATCGCCCACGTCTATCTGAGCGGCTGCGCTCCCGGCTAGGAGAGCGAGAATAGGAGTAAGAGCGGGATCGAGAGCGAGAGGAGCCTGTGCACGTCGAGCAGGTGGAACGTGAACTAACTGACTCGGAATCCGACTCCGCAGCGGGAGCTGGCAGCGCGGGAACGGTCGGCTTGGGAAGATTTTTAACATGTTCACGCATATCCTCCGTCAACACACCGAGGCCGATGCTAGTGAAATAGTTGATCGAGAAGCGGGTATTGCGTGGGTTGTCCAACGGGAATAGCCCGTCAAAACTGGGTCGTAAAATCTCATCTTTGAAACGCTCCTGTAGTTTCGGCACGCCAAGATGCTCAGCGAGATCTTGGAACAGAATCTTGATGAAAATTCGGCTGCTTGACGTCGTTTCCTCCTCGTTCAAGTGGATCACTGACAGGACGTGCCAGCCGATGGCGTCAGTACTGAGCATGTGACCAAAGAAGCGAGCAATGTTGCGTAGGCGATTCGTCTCGTAACGGTGAATGGTGTCGTAGTACTTGGCGAAAGATGCCTCAAAAAGGTCGCACCACAGGCGATTAATCTTGGAGAATCGCTCTCCAATCAGACCGTAGAACTTCGAATATGTCCGTTCCTGAGAACAACACTCGATAATCATGGACGGAAGTTCAGGCTCCAGTCCAGGAGGTAGAGAGATCTTCATCAACTTGTGGCAACATTCTTCGAAATCGATACTCGACATGATTGTTAGGTAGATTGTTCGTCGGAGGTTGACGAGATCCGTATTGCTCTGGTCTTTGATGTCCATCTTTCGTTCTTCCTCCGATTCTTCGTCCGAACTCTCATCCTCATCATCCTCATCCTCCTCCTCATCGCTGCCTTCTCCAAGGATTTCCGCCTTCAATCTCTTGTAAGCCTCCTCATGCTCCTCCCACTCAGGGTCGAATTTGAAGACATTCAGGCCGTCCTGGGTGTCAAGCTCGTCGTCGAGACCGATGCGATGTGTAATCTGATCTTCTTCCTCCACCAGATCCAATTCATCCTTGATGGCCGGATTGTCTTTGTATCGGTCTTTGCGCACTTGGAACAGCACTTCGATCATATACTGAACACGTTTGTCGATGTCCGCTTCGTGCAAAATGCTTCTGAATTGGTCGAACACAGCCAAGGCAATTGGCCCGCTCATCTCCTCCAGATGCTGTCCAACCTCCCTCGTAAGCCCCACAGCAATTTCCACACTATCATCCGTGGGCTTATGAAGCAAAAGGAGAAGTATCTGAGCTGCTAGCATTTCGTGGGCGACTTGCTGGTTGCAGAGGTGCGCAATGAACGTAGTCGATGAGATGCAGACGGCCTTGTCGTTTCTCTTGAATGCTTTTCGAAATTGAACAATCAATCGGCTCAGCAAGAGTTCGCCTACCTGAGGCAGCTTCGTGTTAACAATCGCCGCCATCGCAGCATAGATAGGTGTGAACGGCAAGCTAGCAGCCTGCGCTTTCATGATGCTTCTGCAAAATAGACCTCGTCCCCGGATCAAATTCTCGCCGAAAAGTTCCGGCACAATGTGCTTGATGTTAGAGACGTTGACTTTGTTGATAAGACCGTTGATCGATTTCTTCAAAGCTTCCCACGCCATACGCTGGTATTCCTTGCTCTTCTTGTCTGTGATCTGCGCTTGCAATGCGCGCAGCCGAGCAGGAGGGATATATGTGCCACCAGAGCGCATATTCAAGAGCTTTTCATACTCTGCCTTTGCTGCAGCTTGCTTCTCCTCCTCTGTCATCGGCTTCCGCGGCGCCTCTGATTTCTCATGTTGACGAAGACGCTCCGCGAGCTGACGTTCCCTCTCCAGCGCACGGTCTGAGTCAATACGAGGCACATCGGTGTCGTGCTGCAACACACCACCTGGCGGCGAACGGCGACGATTAGGTGACGGTGAGCGAGACGGGGGCGAGCGTTTCCGTGATCCAGACGGCTGCGGAGAGTACGAGGCGCCTGGTGGAGGAGTAGGCACTCGGACTGCAGACTGTAGCATAACAGGATCCGCCATCGTGGATATTTCGCACCTCTCGAAAAGAACCCCCTCACCTCAGAGATGACCTGAAAAGTGGTGAGGCGAGGATGTACCAACACTGTCAAAAAGAGATGGAAGCTTTGGAAGGCGGCAAGGAAGGGAGAAGTCTTAGCGTCTGTTATAGTCACGTGATCTAGGAGAAGGCCAGATTGGAATAGCTACAGAGTTATCTCCAGTCTCCGTATTGATTGGTAGAGGCCAATTTATTGCGAGAACACCAAATCGCCACTGTTGCCGCCTGTTACCATTGGGTGCGCAATATATTCACAATCATTATGGTAAGGATTGCGTCCTGGCAATAAACGTTGTGTCCACACTGACAGGATGTTCCCAATTAGCTGGGCCAACTTGTAGGATCCGCCATGCTTTTGGTCGCAACTGCGATCTTTCTTTACTACACAACATGGACCCTCTTGATGGTACGAATATTGGAATCTCCGTTTCCTCAAGAATTTGGAACTAAAGATTCATGCAGCCTTTCGTCGATCCCGGCCACCCTCTCCATGACCTCTTCCCCCCGCGTGTATGGGCAATTCGCATCCCCGTTATCCTGACGCTCTTGGGATCTGCCGTGGTTGGCACATTTATCGGCATTGTCATGATCAATAGCAACAAAAAGAAAGCCGCAAAGGCCAAAGCCGCAGGGAAGAAGAAAGCTTGAGTGACTTGTTCGAATGTGGGCGCGTTTGATAAGAGATACAGCTGAACACCATCCTGCTTCCTCACTTCGTCCTTGTTTCCGACTTTGTACAACATTTTCTCTTTTTCGTCAGAGGAATCTTTCTTAAATACTATCTTGATTCGACTTTTTCGAAGCAATACAATTTCTGTCATGAAAGACAAAAGGGGCACGACATGAAGTTCGACCATATTTACCCGGAACGACCCTGAAACAAACGGCTGTAAAAGCTCTGATGGCTATTGGAGAAGCTTCCTCGTATCTCGATACTTGGTGATCAGCGTCATGCTTCGGTCACATTTTTTGAACAATCCGTTGTTATTCGTACCGACGATATAACTGAAGAATCAACAGACTCAAGCCCCGTGACTATGACCAAGGAGGGAAAGGCAGGTTGGCTCAGGTGACAGGTAATGGCCACGTTCCCAGCAATGGTATGTATGGTGATCTCTACCTACACACATCATCCGCATCCACGAAAATCATCTCAGCAACCAAAAAGACTCCTGTTTTCTGAAGTAAGAAGCACTACGGTTAGACTCGGGAGATGCCATATGAATGAAAGCATCAACGAGCTCCAACGTTGCCATAGGCCAGATGCGATGTCACGTGTATCGACCAACCGCGTACAAGACGCGCTAAACCCGGAAGGTTCAGGTTTGCGTTTACCCCTCATGCGGGAATCTGGCGCTTTACCCTTTTCAGCTGCTCCTCTTTATCCGGGTGCGTCTCCGTCCTGGACTCCTTGGTGCCTTAGGCCATCTGCGGATGATTCGCGTCATGGCTTCAACCGTCCAAGAGAGCTGAGAACTCTGGGGCTGCGCCTTATGGACCTTGTTATAGAGTAGTCATGCGTCCTTGGGGATAAGGAAGTCCCTTGACGAGATATAGCTAAGTTATATGCTTGTTGTAGTCATCAGCCAGCCCATCATCCTACTCCTGACCTGATAAGGGTCCTGCTGCCGATAACCTTCATACAGTACTGTACCGCCCTGTTTCCCCTCCCCCTCCCCTCCATCCTTCCCATTCCCCAAACAACATACCTACATTCTCTTCTTACCACTGCTCCTGATCTTATTGCTGGATTATTTGGGAAGACAATTCGAGTATCATCGCAACCTTGCAAAGGGGGTTGACTACTTTAGCACGCAACGTTGCTGCTGACTTCAGATTCAGTAGCTAGCTAGCTGCCTGCGTATCTTGAGTTAGAAACTCGCGATACGCTGCTCCCCGTCATTACTCAACTTCCAACAGCTGCCTCATCACGTCCCCTAAGACACATTTCTTCTCTTGATATTCCTCAGTGTACGTTTTGCTTGTGTACTTTGTCATAACCGGTTTCTCATTGCTGAGTTTCGTCACGCAGCATATCCGACTACTCTATTGCCTAACTGTATCGTCAAGTTGACACCGTTTCCTGGCCTTTTTGAAGACCTCGAGAGCGGTCTTTTTCGCCTTACTGCATATTGCCTCTTTGGAGGCTTGCCTGGTCCTCAAGTTACCCGAGTACCTTTTTGAATGCCCCCTGCAGCGTTCGACGAAGCTTTCCGTCAGCATAGCCGGTCTCTTGGCGATAACAGCCCTCTTTCTCAGGATCAGTATCTAGCCCACCCAGAGCATGCGTCTAGCGGAAAAAGCAAGAAGAAAGGGAAGAATGGGTCTAAGGGAAAGGACAAAGCGGCTAAGGCGGCGGTAAGGACGCCGCCTGAAGATCTGTGAGTTTGATCCTTCTTGACTCGAGTCTCAGCAAAGGCTCGATGATCGGCAGGTAATCACTAACATCATGATAGACTGTCGCCATCACCGCTTTTCAACCCCGAACCATCTTCCTGCCCCGATCCCACGTTGAGCGTCTCCGCGAATGACAATATCGTGTCGCCTGTTTTGGATGCTCTTGTGTCTCTTGGAGTAACGCAGGACAACGATACGGCCTATCGCACGGATACTTGGGCCAAATCAATTTCATTCGGAAAGAGCTCTCCAAACGACTTGATTGATGGTGGTTTCGCCAATGAATCCCCGTTCAGCCTGCCAACCAATACGGACGGAGTTGGTTTCAGTCAGCCATCATCAGCCTCTCCGCCTCCAAGGAAGACGAGACCTTTGAGCTACGGAAATGGATATCCGAGTTCCAACCTGTCACGGCAGCAGTCAGTGGACCGACACAAAAGCCATTCGCTCAGTAGTCCATATCATAATCCGATCCCTCTCCCTCATTTGCCGCAAGCCCACTTTTATGGAGCTCCAGACATTGATCTGCCTCGGCTCTCCGGCCAAACCAGGTCGCTTGCGGATGATACCTACTCATTCTGCGCCTTTGATACGATTCAAAGCCCCTCACTGAAGCATTCGAGGATGGGCAGGAATGTCTTGCTTGTCGGTACTGATGGCGCACTTGAGGTGCTCGCCTTGGAAGATCGGAAACCGCGACCCATCGGAAGAATCGTTGGTCTCAATGGACGTGTTGTGGACGCGAAATTGCTGAACTCGACGACACCAAACGACCCTTTCGTAATGTCCAGACCGCATGTCGCCCTTGTAGTCCATGGCCCCTGCGCTCAGAATGAAGTAGATGGTGGCACCTCTTCTGCTGGCTCAGAGACAAATGAGGCTCCACCTATGCGACAAGCATCCCTTGACAAACGGCCAGATGACATTGTTTACTACCAAACAAGAGTTGAGATTTACTCTCTGAGGACCGGAGAACACATTTCAACTCTTTTCGCTTGCCAACCAGTTCCGTGCCACGAAACTATTCCCGGCCTGCCTCTGTTCGCACCATCCCCAACAGGCAACCTAAAGCTCTATGCAAGCGGTAATTATATTGTCTTAGCGTCCGGTATCAGTGGTGAGGTCTACATCTACGGTATCAGATCTTCGTCCGACTCAAGTTCATACCAGTGCCTGGGGAAGACCTGGACAAGCATTCAGGCAAGGGAATCACGTCGGTACTCCACCTCCTCCAATTCAACTGACCCTGACGGATCTCGAAACGACTCTCCTCATAATTCTATGACTGCGGATAGCCCAATACTGTCCTTAGGTGGAAGGTGGCTCGCAATTGTTTCTCCGTCTTCAACTTACAGAGCCTCTCTTCGCGGCACTGTCCCTGCGTCCTTACTCAATGGAAAGGTGTTCGGTGTAGAAACTCGCAGCCCTCCTGCGCGACCAGCAGCGACTTGCGCGGTCGACTGCGGAGAAGGGGAAAGTTTTTTCAATAAGATGGCAAGAGAAGTCACACAGGAACTCGTCAAAGGGGCTCGCTGGATGGGTGACCAAGGCCTTCAAGCTTGGAACAATTACTGGAACAAGGACCAACCACAAAACGCAACTTTGCGCCGCGCTTCCCACATGATGGACGCACCGCAGCAAGGCTACAGCATGTTTCCTCCAACGCATGCGCAGGATACGCAAGTCAGCTCGGCCACTGAGCCTGACCTTGTATCGATCATTGACCTGAAAAAGCTAGAAGATGGTGGGGAAGCAAAGAGCGCACTGATGCAACCGATTGCGACGTTCCAGGCGCCAAATGGATGCAGTTATCTCTCGTTTTCCCCTAGTGGTCTGATGCTGCTCACAGCAAGCAAGAAGGGCGATGTCCAGTATGTCTGGGATTTGATGCAGTCTAAACATTGTAGAGCTGGCTTGTTTCTTTCTTCCGATGAACTTGCAACTTCAAGTGCACACGTACGGCAAGTTGCTAGGTATGCGCGATTGACTACTTCGACCATTGTCGACGTGATCTGGACTGCACCCGTTGGGGACCGATTAGCGATAATCACTCGCAAGGGCACAGTGCATGTCTTTGATATGCCTAGAAGCGCCTTTCAATGGCCCCCATTTCGTCGATCGCGGCCTCCACCCAGCAAAACACAGACCAATGATCCCGCAGCAGATGACCTCGCCGACAAAGCGACGGCTGCCAATCCCCTCTCCGCAGCCATTAAGCTTGTGGGTGGTAAGACTCAGCCTATCCTCGCTGCTGTCAGAAATCGTGCCCCCTCTGCCGGTACTGCTTTCCCCGCTGTCAGTGGATTCGGTTTATCGTCTGCAGCTGGCGTCCGAAGCGGCAAAGTTGTGGCTGCCGGTCTCAGCAAGTCCGTGGGAGCAGCAACTGGGACAGTAAACACTCTCAGACATGCTGGAGAGAATCGTCTGCATCTATCTGGGCTGTCTCGGGATCCCGCGGCGTCGCGCATTACATGGATCGTACACAAAGGACAGCCCTTCATTGCCGTGGTGGATGGTGCAGTCTTCAAATTGTATTCAATCAGACGGTCAGTGTCTGCTCAGAAGAACCGCCTGTTCCAATCAGTGATTGGAGCCAAGGAGATCGAATACAAATTGCCAGTCTATCTGCAGAATCCTTGCGGCCCCCTTCCCATCTCAGCATTCAACCCGGAATCGACTGTGACTGCGTCTCTGGCTCTGCCGTCATCCAATCCACATTCCTCTGCGATAACGATCTCGAAACGCCAGCCCCTTTCACAAGCAGAGATCGAGACAAATGCTCCATACCAGCCTTTCCACACGGACCAGAGGGTCAATCTTTACATTTTCTCCTCAGGCAGTGAGACAAATGACCCCTCGATCTCTGTTTCTGCCGGACAGTGGGTTTTTGGCGCTGAAATATCAATGTCTAAGCTCCACGTGAGACCATTCAGTGGCGGCGAGACTGATGAAGACGCGCTTCATGATCCACAGGCTGGGTACGGGGAAATGGAGAATCTCATCAGCCTCGGCAACAGCACGGGAAATGTCGAAGAGGTTGTCATCACGACGAGGAGAAAGAAGAAACACTCCGCCCCAGGCCCTTCACTAGCTACAGAGCTAGATGATGGCTTTTTCGAGGACGATTGTGAGGTATTGGATTTTGCCAGAGATAGGGTCTAACAGAAGAACCCTGTATAGTTCGAACTTACTTGCATTCACTTTAGACAGTCATGACTTCGGGCGTTGGGAGGCTGGAGTTGGTTGGTTTACTTCTGCTTTGCTACCATCAGTGACCCATCCCATCCAAATTGCACGGGTCTCGTTCGTGATCATGCCATGAGATTGGAGTTCTCGGATTCTGACATTGGATGAATATCTCGTTATTGCCGGTTTGGTTTACGTGGCCAGCATGCTGCTCTTTGCGGTTTTGAGTTGCTCATATGTTTACATACCCCGATCATCGTTGTGGTTTTAATAGACTGGATGGACGTCATCCAGACACTTTGGGATTATATAACCGAAGGAGAAATGTTGCAAAAAAAGACATCAGATCAGGTGTGACAATTTGAAGAAAAGAGAAAAAAACACAAACAAAGGAAGGCTGGCCTCGCAAGCAACATCTTCTGGTGCTTATTTTCATGGTCAATGTCCACAATTGTCAAGTATAATGTATTAACCTTCTCCTCTCTTGACCATCTGAACCAAGGGCAGCAACCTTGTTTTCGAAGGAGTTACGCATCTCAATCCTTGAATTTGGGTATTGGTGTATATAGTTTTGAGTCGAATCAAGATGCAGAACTCCCTATATGTAGCCGTATCGATCATGCCGCCTTTTTTCTACCCTACTATGTAGCCTCCTTAGGAGAGCAATCACCATCACCACCTCCTTCAAGACTTAGCTACAACACCCATCTCCTCCTCCCACCACTCCCTAAACACCCTCAACCTCTCCGTCCTCACCCTGGCCATCTCCTTCCCTGTCTCTGTCTTCATCATCCCCTCCAATTTCTCCAACTTCTCCCCGAAATGCTTGATGGAATTGTCCATCTCCCATTCTTCCCCAGGAGCAAGCATCTTCTTACCCTTCGCCCCTAAAAAGGTAAAGCACCTCCCAATCCCAATCGCCCCAATTGCATCCAATCGATCTGCATCCTGCACAACGGCTAACTCCGCATACCCTTCTTCGTGAATGAGCCTCCGGATCTTCTCAGGGTCAGAACACTCGGTTGTATACGAGACATGCGAGACGATCGTCTGAACTCGTGCAGCGAGGGCGGGGTCCGCGCCGTGGGACAGGAGGGCGTGTTCGACTAGTTTCTTCGGATCGATTACCGTTGAATCTGCTTCGGTGCCGGTTGACGAGGTCGATGCTGATGCTATTTGAGGGAGGTACTTCCTATCTCCGATATCGTGCAATAGAGCGGACAGTGTTACTACCACGGGATCGTAAGGGACGGATGGGTGGAGGGCTCGTTCTGCGTCGAGGATCCTCTGGGCGAGAGCGACAACGCGGTGGACGTGGGCGGGGTTGTGGGAGGGATCGTGCGAGGACATGCAGGTTGTCATAAAGATGGTCATGGCTTGGATGAGGGGTTGATCTTGGGTATGGTCATGCTGGGTTGAAGCCATTATTGGGTGGTGATTGATATTCGTTCACTTGTTCTTTTTTCGCTCGTGGTTTTTTATTGTTGATTGCAGATCTTGGAGGTACCTGCTATATATACCTTTACGGGACTCCGTCGGTTTTTATATATCCTGCCAGGGAAACTGGTGAGGATGAGTAATTTGAAGATAAATGGATCCTAGCTCGTTGCTTTAATTGAGCTGGTGGTGTTGAATTTCAAGCCAACGCGAGTTTCGATGCGGGACACTCGGTGCCTAAAATTGATCTTCAGGAACGCGTCCTAATCGCAGTGAGTTCATTGGCAGGACTGCTTAGTGTTAAACAGTTCCACTCGTCTTATTGAGCAGATACCTTTATAAATCTTGACCAATAAGAGTATAAAGGCAAAGTATTCCTAATTCTGATGGAGAAAAAATCGGGATGCCGGATTAAACAGCAAGAAATTATTATTCAACCAAGCCGCCAAGCAAGGGCGAATCCAATATATTAACACATGTAGAACCGAATTGTATGAGAACCTCAACAATCTTCGTTCATTCTCCACGCTCCACGGCTTTCCCGTCCCCATGCGGGAAAATCCAAAGAACCGACATCGAAAACAACTCGCCCTACAAGGCGAACGCAGCAATGACAAGTCCAAAAAGACCAGCAGCAGAAGCACCCAGCTTCAATTGGCTGGCAGCACCGGTTTGGGAAGAGCTAGAGCCAGTGCTCGTGCTGGTGCTGGTGCTGGTGGCGGTAGTGGTGCCCGTGGCGGAGCCAGTGTCTACGATATCAATTAGCATTCGACTCCCTCAACAGCTCAAAAAAGTCATTGCTAAAACCACATACCGGTAGAGCCTGAAGAGCCGGTAGCGGAAGCGTTGTCGGCAGAACCGGTGGTTGTAGCGGAAGCAGCTTCCTTGACACCGCTAATTTTGGCGGTGCCAGCGGCTGTGCCAGTGCCAGTGCCAGTGACAGTGACAGTGGGAGTGGCAGCGGCAGTAGCACCAGGCTCAGTTGCAGGGAAGAAGTGAGAGCTGTAGCACTTCTGCTCGCACTGGGCATACGCCTGAGTGTCGGCGGGAGTACCACTGCCCTGGGGACAGGCAGCCACACACACGTTGGTGTTGTTGGCCATCGTCTCATTGGGGCAAGGGACGTGATAACATTGTGCCACACAGCAAAGATCTTTGGCGCCGCCGCCTACATGGGGAGAATAAAACAAGTCAGTATGGTCACCTCTTCTCGTTCGCGTCGGAGACCAACTCACACTTGGTAGCGGCGCAGGAAGCCTCTGGAGACAGAGTAGCAGTCGTGGTGGGATCGTCAGCAGCTGCCAGAGCGACCAGAGAAGAAATCGCAAGAAGACTGAGCTTCATTTTGTCAAACTATAGCAATTGATAAATGAAAGGCCGGTCGATGTTAAATATGGTACAGGTTGTCTGATGGATCTCTATTATTCTCTGAAATGAGCGTCTTTTCTGAAGATTGTAAACAGTGTGAAGAGAGGGCAAGATTCTGTGATGGGTGAGCGAAGGGGTAAAATAATGAGCTTTCAAATAAATAATAAACAGGAGCTTGGCCTGGTATGCATGGAGTAAGGTCCTCTCGCCTTCTATTCGACGACACAAGGCTGCCCTTCGTCAATTTCGATCTGTCAAGTTGGTAGGAATTCCAGGGACATATGCCGCCCACATCGACCCTTTGTTTGTCCAAATTCCATGATCGGCCCCGTGATAAATGGACCGACGCTCTCGAAGTCCCTGCCGGAAATGCTGTAATCAGTCTTGAAGGGTTGTTTCGCTTCCCCGCGTTGTCATTCTTGGTTCTTGCTTGGGAGCTGTGTTCTGTTAACTTCCTGGTCGGGCAACCTCTCATGTTGGCTGACTTTGTTGGGGTCTAGGTGCGAACTTGTTGGCAAGAATGGGATGTACACAATGATCACCTAGTTGCGCGTTGTAGGCCTCTTGGGCCTCGCAGGGGTCGTTTGTTGCCTCCAGGACCATAGGGCCAGCAAGGGGTGAGGATAAAGGGCCCACCAAAGATCGAGAATCTGAGGCTTGAGCGCGCTGGCTCCAATACTACAGTATCTGATGCCGTTCTCCTTGCCAAATGGGAATTGGCAAAATCATACGGCAGTCATCATCGGCCGCCTTAGTTGAGAGACAGATCATGTTGGCGCAGAATACGGAGTAGACAGGACGTCCAGGAGTAGATCGTTTCTGAGTAAACAAACCAGGATGGGCTGATAAGCCTTATCGTAGTCACATGACGTCGTGACGGACGCGACGCGCAACTGCACCCCGTCACGACCGCTGCGATCTACAATTTTTCTATGGCTGTCCTACAATTTAGGCAGTCTACCAGCTGATTGCCGAAATGTCGCATTTTGAAAACGATTCCGACAATTACTTCGATGGCGGGGACGATGATTTTGTAGTTGCTGACAGCCCCGAAGCAGCAGCCTTTGACCCAAGTGACATAGAATCCCCTCGGCCTTCGAAGCGTCGTCGAATCGAAACTGGCGGGACCAGAAGAAGTGGTAGTGAGGTATCAAAGCGGAGGAAAGAGGCTTCAAATGATCCTAACGAGAGCGACATTTTCGTCTCTGGCTCGGATGCCTTAGACGATGATTCTCTACCCCCGCCGCGTCGCAGATTTCCCGGGGATCATGAAGACAAAGAATCCGGGTCAAAATATAAGATATTTGTTCCTAAGCGCAGGAATATTCAGGAAACCATATTCGTTACACAATTGACGCAACCTCCTTCAAGCCCTGAGAGAATACGTGGGCCTCGATGGAAGAAGCCTGCGCCAGACTTCCAACCTCCAACAACCAGCAAGGCTCCATCAGCGCGAAATGAAGGACGTGCTAGTGAGAGCTACAGCTACGATGATGATGAAATGAAGACAGCTATAGCTGCATCGCTGGAGTCATTTGAAGCGGAGCAGTCGCGGCCAGCTGCCAGTAGCATCTCAAGTAACACTCTGCCACAGTCTGCTGCAGCGTCCTCTGCTGTCCAGAATGCAGGTTCGGTCGATGTACCTTATGACATCGACGATATACCGGAAGATGCATTTGATTCTTCTCCAGCCCTCACACCGCCGCCGAGATCCGATGATCGCACTGCGCCCTTACCTTCTCGACCTCCCCAAAGTTCGTTCAATGTCACTCGAGCACCGAATCGGCAGCCGGGTCTTCGCCAGACAACTCTGTTTGATATGGCCGTTCGCGACACTGGCAATGCATCTCGGACAGCAGCACAAGATTGGTATCCTTCCGAAAAAGATGAGCCCCCTACACATCATAAACTGAGTGAGGAAGCTATCCAGACGTGGGTGTATCCGACAAACTTGGGGAAGATCAGGGACTATCAATTTACTATTGCGCAGAAAGGTCTTTTCCATAATCTGCTGGTTGCGCTACCCACAGGTCTAGGAAAAACTTTCATTGCTGCCACCGTTATGCTCAATTGGTATAGATGGACCAAGGACGCCCAGATCATCTTCGTCGCGCCAACGAAACCATTGGTGGCCCAACAGATCTCCGCGTGCTTTGGAATCGCCGGTATACCGCGGTCTCAGACGACTATGCTTACCGGCGAGGCAGCACCAGGCATACGAGCTGAAGAATGGCAGACTAAGCGCGTATTCTTTATGACGCCTCAAACATTGATCAACGATTTAAAGACCGGCATCGCAGACCCAAAGCGAATTGTTCTGCTCGTAGTGGATGAAGCTCACCGTGCGACTGGCGGCTACGCTTACGTGGAAGTTGTCAAGTTCCTTCGAAGATATAACAAGAGCTTCCGCGTCCTTGCTTTGACCGCGACTCCCGGATCCACAGTGGAATCAGTACAGGCAGTCATCGATGGTCTGGACATCGCACGAGTCGAGATTCGTACGGAACAGTCCCTTGATATCCGAGAGTACGTACACAGTCGAAACATCGAAATCGAGACGTTTGAGAATTCGGAAGAGATGGTTGAGTGCATGGACCAATTCTCGTCAACATTACAACCGCTTGTCGATCAGCTCCGAACCCTGAATGCTTACTGGGGTAGAGATCCTATGGCGCTCACGGCGTATGGCCTTACAAAGGCAAGGCAACAATGGATGGCCTCCGACGCTGGCAGAAATGCAAGCTTTGGTCTAAAGGGCAAGGTGAACGCGATCTTTACCGTTCTGGCAAGCTTGGCTCACGCGATTGATCTGCTGAAATATCATGGAATCACACCTTTCTACCGCCACCTAGTGCACTTTCAGTCCAATACCGGCGATGGTCAGCAAGGAGGCAAATACCAACGCCAGGTCGTGCAAGACGAGAACTTCAAGAAATTGATGAGTCGCTTGCAGACTTGGACCAAGCACCCTGAATTCATTGGACACCCGAAATTGAAGTACCTTAAGCAGGTCGTTTTGAATCACTTTATGGATGCTGGCGAAGGCATTGCCACTGATAATGGGCAGAATGATTCGAAGACGAGAATCATGGTATTTGTGCATTTCCGCGACAGTGCAGAGGAAGTTGTACGGGTGTTGAAGAGATATGAGCCCTTGATTCGTCCTCATGTGTTTGTTGGACAAAGTAGTGCCAAAGGATCCGAGGGGATGGATCAGAAGACGCAGTTGAGCATCGTGGAAAAGTTCAAGAAGGGAACTTACAATACCATCGTCGCCACGTCAATTGGCGAAGAAGGTCTAGATATCGGTGAAGTTGATCTTATTGTGTGCTACGATTCGTCTGCTTCACCTATTCGAATGCTCCAGCGGATGGGACGAACAGGTCGTATGAGAGCGGGAAACATCGTCTTGCTCTTGATGAAAGGCAAAGAAGAGGATTCCTACGCGAAAGCAAAAGACAACTATGAGAAGATGCAGCAGATGATAGCCAGCGGCACTCGGTTCACCTTTCATGAAGATCGATCTCCTCGCATATTACCGAAGGGCGTGAAGCCCGTAGCTGATAAAAGGACTATTGATATTCCTCCAGAGAATTCTCAGCAAGAATTGCCAGAGCCGAGAAAGCGAGCGCGGCCACCAAAGAGACCGCCGAAAAAATTCCACATGCCAGACGACGTCGAAACTGGTTTCACCAAAGCATCGACACTTGCAGCAGCTAGTGCAAATAGGAAGTCGAACGGTTCAAGCAGGAAAAGTCCGCCTCGGATTCGGACACCAGAACCCGTCGATATCCCAGATCTCAGCGAGGTTTTACTTACTCCAGCACAGCAAAAGGAGCTTGAAGTTCGATATCAAAATATAAGTGGCACTTCTCCTCAGTTCGTTCGGCAACCTCGAAACGACGCTTTTCCTCGCTTGCAGCTGGTCTCAAGACCCACTAAGCTGGTCAAACATGGATCATTGACACGCCGTATGATTGATACTCTGCAAAAGATGGATAGGACGGGCGTCAATTGCGAGAGCCGATACAGACAGGTATTGGCTCTTGAACCTCGCCCACAGGAGAAGAATTCTGCGGCTCGCAGCCATTCCGATCAAGGCGCACTTTGTGACGAGCTGCGAAGAGGGAAGCCAAACGTCTCCAGATCGCGGACTGCCAAATCTGACTCAACGTTTTTGCATGGGCCAACAAATACCGCATCAGATGATGATGAGCCGCAAGCACGGTTCTCTCCGATAAATGTACTGAATTATCAACGAGATGAACAACCGTTTTATGCGTCTCAAGTAAGCGGGATTGGAGATCTCGATACCGACTTTGACCTCCCGGATATCACGACACTGGTGGGAGAGAATATTGAGCCTCAAACTGCGAGAAAAAAACGAAGAGCCGTCATTGAGGATGACAGCGACGAATGAGAGCAGATCAGGCAAATCGATGGGGACAAAAGTTGAGTTTAGATAGGACACTTGCTCGCTGTCGAATGGAGACAAGTCTCAACACTGAAACAGACTCGGCGACATTTCTGCAGAATCGATACACTATTATAACCCTGTAGATGGTATCTGAGCTATTATTTACATTCCTTCATGCTGCAATAGAAGAAGATGAAGCTCTATGGTAGTAGTACGGGGCTTATCTCCTATGTGTTATCTGTCTGCCACGCCCCGTCCTATCTCCGACCACGCACCTTTACTGTTCCGCCTCAAGTCAACAGTCCCCAAGCTGAAGACAGATCGGTGTATCACTGTACCCTTCATCACCAACAGCAATAATTATGGCTGACACACAGTTCGACAGTGCGCTGTAAGTGACCATGCTCTTCTTTACCGGTCCCTTTGAACCACGAGTTTCATTGCAGCTATCTCTCGACTGTCAACTCGACCCCGCTCCAGAGCTCCAGCTAACAATACCAATCAACAATATCCAGCGATCTCCTTCGTCGTCTCAACCCCCGCGACACCAAACGCAATTTACAAGCCATTACAACTCTCGTCCCAGATCTGACAGAAGACCTTCTTGCGTCCGTCGACCAACCTCTCGAAGTTCGCCGCTGTGTAAAAACCAACCGCGACTACCTACTCTGCGACTACAACCGGGATGGCGACAGCTACAGATCGCCGTGGAGCAATGAATTCGATCCCCCAATTGAGGACGGAACTGTGCCTAGCGAGAGAGTGAGAAAGCTTGAGATTGCTGCTAACGAGGCCTTTGATGTCTACCGTGAGCTTTACTACGAGGGTGGAACGGGGAGTGTTTACTTCTGGGATTTGGATGATGGGTTTGCAGGGGTTGTCCTCTTGAAGAAAGGTTCGTGACTCGCTGCATCGCTACCGAGACCCTTGTTGGCCTTGCTTTGAGGCCCAGTTATGGAAAGGGTGTTGTGCTAACAGCTCCATATGTAGCTGTAACACCCGGCTCAAAGACCTCCGGAGCATGGGACAGTATCCACGTCTTCGAGGCCACCGATCGTGCGCGCATGTCTCATTACAAATTGACCAGCACGGTGATTCTCCATCTCGCTAATGAAAACAATACTCTCGGAGAGATGAGTCTCAGTGGTAATATGACCCGTCAAGTGGAGGCGGACATGCCTGTCGAGTCGGACGCGAGCCATGTTGCCAATGTCGGCCGACTCGTTGAGGATATGGAACTGAAGATGAGGAACTTGCTACGTATGTTTCACCTTGCCGGATCCGGTTTAGTCGTCACGAATCCGACGCTGACTCTAACTCGATCTGCAGAGGAGGTCTATTTTGGAAAAGCAAAGGACGTCGTGGGCGAACTTCGGAGTAAGTCACATTGGTTTTGGTATTGCCCCTTTCCTCGGTGCTCATGATGAGTTTAGGTCTTGCTCCATTGTCAGAAACAAGCAGAGAAAGAGCGACACATCGGGAAATGATCGCTTCTATGCAGCGGTAGTTTCCTGATGTTGGAGTACTTCTTCTCGTAGGACCTCCACATCTGATTGTCGACGAGACAGCGACTGAGCGTTACGTTCATGGACGTTCAGCTTTGCAATTCCGTGCTTCGGAGGCTGTATTAGATTCTTCGTACAATGGTTCCTGGTGATCCGAATCCTCGTCATATGCATAGTGATAGCAGTTTACAACAGTACATAGCCCCAATTCGAAGAGCAATCAATCACTTAGACTTTTGCATTAATGCAGGACTCCGAGCTCTCTGCCGGTATCGAAGCTTGTTTTCAAGAGCGACCAATAAGGATTATGGAGACTCAGTGCCAAAAGGGCATTCATTCTAATCTCCCCAAGATGCTCTTCAACCCTCATAAGCCCTCCGCAAAGTAGCAATATCAAGCTTCTTCATCTTCATCATCTCAACTGTAACACGATCAACCTTCGCCCTGTCCGAATCAGACAGCATCTCCTTCAACGCCGTAGGAACAACCTGCCACCATAACCCAAATTTGTCCGCTATCCAACCGCACTGGCGTTTCGTGTCATCCCCGCCCTCACCCAACTTGGCCCAGTAGTAGTCGACTTCCTGCTGATCAGCACAGTCGATCTGAAACGAGACCGCCTCGTTGAACTTGAACTGCGGTCCGCCGTTCAACGCGATGAATGTCTGGCCGTAGAGTTGGAACTCGACGACCAGTGCGCTGCCTGGTTCTTTGCCGTGGATTTCTTTTCCTGCTTCGGTGTACCGCTGGATATGAGTGATGCGGGAGTTTTTGAAGATGGATACGTAGTGGTTGGCTGCTTCTTCGGCTTGGGTGTCGAACCAGAGGAAAGGTGTGATTTTGTTGAAGGACATCGTTGCCGGGCGAGTTTGAGTGCTAAGGGTTTTTTTTTAATGTTATATTGTTTCCAGCAACAATGTATCTGTGCTTATAGCAACATGAGACGCAACAGCTTCTCAAAATAATGCAGTAAAAAGGGGTGGACAGGACTTCTATCAACACTTCTCGTCTGTTTATGTATCCCATCTACTCTAGGCTGCAATCAAACACCAAGAGTATCTTGATTGTGGTTAAATGAAGAATACGAGCGCCACGAAAATTCAATTCGGTTGTGATAAATCCAAGGGAAGAGTGAGGTTCCTCCTCTTTCACTGTCCAATGTGCTCTGGAAAGCATGGTCTCATTCAACTGCTAGAAGCTACTGTCAGGCTCTGGAGCGCTAACTTCCTTCGTTCCTCTCGAGCTTTCCCCTGTCCCATATTGCAGAACAGCTAAAGCGTTCATGCTGGACATAAACCATGGTTCCTCAAGTAAAGGATGCACGTCCCTTGGGGGGAATAGTTCACTGCCCTTATGCAGATCCTGTCCTTAATCTGTCGTCTTGTGTAAGTCATACGAAGGGACTCATCTCGTATTCGACTACCCTACTGTGAGGAGTAGGGCTGTCACGAATGACCGGGTAGGTCGGTGCAGACCTTCTCGGTCTGTTTGGTTCAAAACAGTCGCAATAGGACATTTCGCATGACTGAAGACCTCAGTGTAGATCAGTCCTAGAAGGAGAGCCGGCTTGTGCAATGGTTCTTGGTTTTCCGGGCTGACGATAGCATCACAAGTGTAAGCCGGGAAGGAGATCAAGCGCAATCGTCAATATCAGTGGCGAGAAAAAAGGGAATGTTCCCAACGATTCAATCAACCTCCATCTTCTCATGCTCATTGTCGGCTTTTGTGGTCGGCTCGCCAAAATGGGTGGAGTTGCCAAGTTTTTCAACGAACTCCCTCGCAGCCGCCCATAATTCAGCCTCCTTATCCTTCCCCACAGTATCTTTTCTGCTATTCAACCAGCTGATATCCAATGGGTTCGCGGCAGCCGCTGCTACCGCACCGCCTGCGCCCCCTGCATCGCTCGCTCTCGAGGCAGAATCAGGCGCAAGGACAGCTGCCTCTTCCAAAGCGTAGACCTGGCGGCGCAGTCTCACGTCGATGGATGATAACAGTGCAAAGTATTGTGAAGTAGCTTCTTTGAATCGGGCTTTGTGTGATGCGAGAGAATTGTCTGATGGAGAGGATGAGTCGTTTGATTTAGCATTGGTCAGGGCCTGAATTGCAAGTCCGGCCGAGTGTATTAATTTCGCAACATCCTTATATGCAAGTTAACTATCAATTGGTTTTCTTGGGCACAGAGAACCTCTTGCGTCCCAGTCTGAGGTTGTCATACCTTATCGATTTCGTTGAGTTGTCGAATTCTATCAGCGAAAGTGAATACTTGATCTCGCTGTGAAGAATCCATGCTTGCAGCCATATCGCCAAGTACAAAAACTGAATCACAACGAAGCCATTAGAGGAGGATACGGCGTCTTTCCTGTTGAGTGCGAGGTGCTGAGCAGACAAGCTACGTCACGTGCAAGCCTGGGGAAGTGGAGCGTTTGCTTATCTAAGCCGAAGACTCGCTAACTAAGTTAGACCAATATCAGAGAGCAGACTCCAGATGAATTCCTGAGCCATTTCACTTCATAACACATCCACGCTCGATTATTCTAATCGACCGAAGAACTTTTGCCCAGACCTACCTGTGTGATCTGTGTCGATCCACGGACAAAGTCTTCGCAGTCAGGGACAAAAGGTCATGTCTGCTCCAGGCGGGACCCCAAGCCCTGCACCTCGAAGTGCAAGCATCGGGCCTGGTGGAAGTGGAATGTCTATGCCATCGCAGCAGCCGATGGCTTCGACTCCTTCTGTCGGGGCGCCGACTCCTCAGCCTCCTCCGCCTCCTCAAAGTTCAGCCATGTCGCAACAGAATCTGAACCAAATAGTGAGTATACCTTGAACAACGAAGTTTTATTGGTCTATTCATTCTGCCATTTTCGTGTCTGGCCCTTATGATATCCATGTTCTGCAAGTTATCTTTCTCCTTGTTGAAGTTGATCTATTTTCTGCATTTCTTCAGAGATATTGAGTAGCTTGTCGAAGAAAGGAGAACCTTCCATCCGGGTTACTTGGAAGGGAAAGGCAGTGTTGCAAGTGAACAGAGCAAAGGATCAATTCCCAGGCAAAGATGAACACTCATCCATTCATTCAAGTCAATGATCTTGCTTGTGGAACAGAAGCTGGCAGTGTGAAGTGACGCCTCAGAGTCCTGGTGAAGAGATCAAGTGTACAGGCACCTCACTTGGTACACCAGCAGTGGCCTCTGTTCAATCTCATCAGACTGTTTGAAGCAGGTGCCTGTGGAATCACATGTACCTGTTGTTCTGGTTTCCTTCTCCTGTTTTGCTATGACTTCTGCGCAGTTCTTCCTTTTGTGGTCTGCAACCAGTTTCTTCTGTCCCCAAAGATATTTCAACCTCTTTATTCAGAATGAGAGGTGGCCAGATACAGACCTACCAGCTTTATTCCATGATTTGTTGAGGTCAACAACTCCGTCACAATTTTGAGCGTCTTGCTATCTGTGGACTGAACGCAAGATTGGGGGAAAGAAAAGCACAAGGCATCAGCCTTAATGTGCTTTCTCTGATCAGTAGATCAGCCAAGTCTGAAGAGATGTTACAAAATAGTGTTGCAGCCTCCAGCACCAGGCGAAGACAGTATTCTGTAGAGAAGGTTGTTTTCCTTGCTAGCAGCTGCTTTGAAAATCAGTCTGCGTGCTTTGCATCTCATTGTGTACTGTTTGACTTGGTTCATTTGGCGCTTTTTCCCCTTGCTTTCTTCTTGTTTGTTTTCTCTATTCATGGCTCCGCTCTTCTACATGGATCTAGATTACCTGTGCCTTTTGGCTAACACAGTGTCTCTTACAGGTCATCGACTATTTGGCGAAGAAGGGATACAGTCGAACGGAGGCTATGCTTCGC
This sequence comes from Evansstolkia leycettana, assembly GCA_000787455.1. Classification (NCBI taxonomy): domain Eukaryota; kingdom Fungi; phylum Ascomycota; class Eurotiomycetes; order Eurotiales; family Aspergillaceae; genus Evansstolkia; species Evansstolkia leycettana. Next base: position 12,397 of record JSYV01000070.1, on the reverse strand, counting down.
ATGGAATCTGCGAATCAGGAGATCGACGGTCGTCAATTACCACCTCTTGGAGAAGATGCCCGCCCTAAGTACAAACTAGGTTTCGGTAAGTGGCAGTCAGCGAATTCATTAGCGAACCATGAAGGCACTAATTCACTATCGTGAAGATCTGCTCAAAGTCTGGGTTGAGGATAACTTGGATCTATACAAGGTAAGACAATATCCTCCTGGCGCCAATTCCATGGCTGTCTTCTAACGCATCTACAGCCGGAACTCAGACGAGTTCTTTGGCCGCTTTTTGTATACTCCTTCCTTAGCATGGTGACTTCGTTCTACCCACAAGAGGCGAAACAGTTTTTTGAGACGAATAAGAACCTCTTCTTGCCAGAACACACCGAAGATGTACGCGCTCTGGAGCCGATCAGCCTTCCAGAGCACGTTCAGGCAAATTCGATCGCAAAGCTATATCGCGGGAACAAGTATCGCCTCGTTCTCAGCAATCCTGCGTTCTCAAATCTGATGCAGTTCCTAGAAAGCAAGCAAAAGGAAGGTGGCTCTGTCATGTCTGCTATCTTAAGTAGCTACTGTACTATCATCACCAAGGAGCGTGCTGCCGATGATAGATTCAGTTTTGCTGCCATGCTTGGCCAGGCTGGCGCTGGTCAAACGTTCCCCGCGGAAGATGAAGGTATCCCTGGCCATCATCCCGGATCCGCCTACACTGGCGATAATCCCGCTATGGCTGGAACTTTGCCTCGACTCAAGCTTGGAAAACTACCCATGGAGCAAACCCTAGAGAGCGATGTGCGAGGTGAACTCGCAGAGGAAGATGCCAAAGACCCGCCTGGTCCTGGCCGTAACACACTCGTCCAGGAGTTCGACCAAATGATCAAGAAAGAGGAAGATGAAGATGCTCCCACTCGCGCGGAAATCCCCTATCCGCCTTCGACGGCTCGTGATGTGGCGATGGAGGTTCAGAAAGTCAAGGAAAACCGGGATAGATTCAAAATTGAGGGTCGCACTGGTGGCATCGGACCTGCTGTGAGCGTCTGTATGTTCACCTTTCATAATACGTATGATGGGTAAGTGTTTCATAGACAGTGCGAAAGTAAACAACCGCTAAAGGACTTCAGAATTAACTGTTTGGACTTCTCCGACGACAACATGCTGGTGGCTGCGGGTATGCAAGAGTCATATATCCGCGTTTGGAGTATCGATGGGAAGAAGATCACTCCGACCTACGAGGGTGTATATGATGCGCCACCTTCAAATTCGCGCCGGCTCATTGGACATTCCGGACCCGTCTATGCGGTTGCTTTCGCTCCGTCGATAACGCGCACAGAAGATGCTCTGGCACCAACCAATGCTCGTTGGCTTCTCTCTTCTTCCGCGGACAAGACCATCAGACTATGGTCACTAGATCTGTGGCAGTGCATGGTTGTTTACAAGGGCCATGATCAGCCCGTGTGGGATATATCGTGGGGACCATATGGTCATTACTTCGTCTCCGGCGGCCACGATAAAACTGCCCGTCTCTGGGTCACGGACCATATCCGTCAGCAACGGATCTTCGTCGGACATGATCAAGATGTTGACTGTGTGTGCTTCCATCCGAACTCTGCTTATGTGTTCACCGGCAGCTCCGATCACACAATTCGCATGTGGGCCGTCACCACAGGTAATGCCGTCCGCATGTTCACTGGACATACCGGCAATATCACAGCGCTGGCATGCAGTAGAAACGGTAAGATCCTGGCTTCTGCAGATGATCATGGATCGATCCTCCTTTGGGACTTGGCGCCTGGAAGGCTTCTGAAGCGCATGCGCGGCCACGGAAAGGGCGGTATCTGGTCACTCAGCTGGAGCGTTGAATCTACCGTTCTGGTCTCTGGAGGAGCCGACGGGACTGTCCGGGTCTGGGACGTCGCGGGGCCTGCTCAAGACCCCTCGCAAGGACGGGTCGTCGGTGAAGGTGGAGCTGGCACGAAAATGGATGCTGGCAACGCAGCCGCTGGAAGCGCGCAGACCTCGACTTCGGTTGCGCCTGGCATGGGCAAGAAGAAGGGCAAAGACGTCGTCGTGACTCCCGATCAGATCAGTGCTTTCCCTACCAAGAAGAGTCCCGTCTACAAAGTGAAGTTCACCAATATGAACCTGATCATTGCCGGAGGTGCTTACCTGCCTTGATTCGAAATGTTGATCGAATTCACTGCACGTCTTTCAGTGCTAGATACCCGGTTCTGTGTACTATGCTATTGGTTTCTCGTTTTACACCCTTTGGATCAAGGTGATCCTGGTCACACGGCGGCGTCTCGGCATGGGATGGAAATGGCGTGCACGGTGTTAGAAAAATGGCGGTTCATGTCTGTACGTATGCAGAAATGCATGTTTCGACTAAAGCAGATTACTCAATGTGAAAAACAAAAAAAGAAATCTTCACAAGCGCTATGTGCCATTCAATCAATAGCTTCTCAATGCATCCATGTCACTGATCATTCTGTGTTCCTACGATTATCGTATGTTCAGTACTCTTCATTCGACGTTGATACTGACTTGAGGTAGAGATCTGCCGCGGCCAAAACCGTTCCTTCTGATAGCTAGGTCTTTCTTTCTTTTTATCTATCTATCTGTCTGTCATTCTTTCAATGAACCTAGACCTCCACGCCCCTGACCTTTGCCAGGGCCCTGGCCCGGGGTCCCTTTCCACATGCCACTTCCTCATAGACCCTGCTTCATCGCCGCAGAAGCTTGCATATCCGCCACCTTCGGCGGCAACACAAGCGCACTTCTATCATTCCGCTTGTAGAAATCGACCAAGACCTGCGCGGTTTTCGCCGGTTGATCTTCATGTATAAAGTGGCCTGCTTCAGGGAAGACCTGGAGTTGATATTTTCCTACAGAAAAGCGAATCACAGCATTAGAAATGACTTTTATAGAAAAGGAAAAGGAACGAAGAGACGAACCTTGCATCTGCCCAATCATCAACTCCTTATCAAGCCGATCCGTCCCCGCGAGAAGAAGCAGTTTCCCGCCTCGCGCGTCGAGGAATTTCCGGCTCAACCCTACGAACCAGTTCTCCCAGAAGGGTTTCGTGGCGGCGAGATCGGTGCGCCATACCCATGGTTTGGAGGGGTCGGTGGGATGATCTTCCTGGCGGAGGAGCGAAGGGACGGAGACTTGAGCGGAGGTTCTGTTTCGAATTGTGCGGGAGCGGATGCTTGGGAATGTGTCAGTTCTTTTTCTTACTGGGGCTCAAGGAGAGATTTCGAGAGCTTGGGAAAAAAAAAAGGAAAGAAATAATCAACTAATTGGGGTTGTTGACGTACTGCCACTCAATTCCTGATGCTAAAGAAGGGAACCTTGATGGACGAGTAGAGAGGTATGTCTCCATACTCTGGAGAGCGTCCATTGCAGAGCCTACGAAGGGGTGGGTCACTATCACACGGCATTTTTTTAGATAGTCATTCAGGGACGCGCACCATACCTTCGACAACATCTAGCACCGCATAAGCCAGCACTTTCGAGCCGAGGTCACCCTTCTTCGCAACCTCGGTGATGACAGCACCTCCCAGACTGTGTCCCACGAGAACTATATCCGGGAGAGTCTCCCAGCCCATCTTTGCCTGGGTCTCCTTGATAACAAAGACAAGGTCCCGGCTTAACGTCTCCAGACGCAGGTCGGGCTCGACGCTGCCATCTCCTTCGCCGTCGGCACTCGTCTTGCTCGTGATCGTGGTACTGCCATGATTCCGCGCGTCTAGTGAGAGGATGCCGGCTTGGGGAAGAATTCTGCGAATCTCCTCGGAGCATGTTGCGAAGGAGAGACCGGATGAGCCTGCACCGTGGTGCATGACGAAAAGCGGGCCTGATTTTTCCGCCGGTGGACTGAGGTATACATGGTGGATGATGTGGAGGTCACCGATGTCTTCGGGGAGGTAGAGCTCCTGGGCGAAGAAGTCGGTCCAGCTCAGAGATGATATACTTGAAGCGGACCTGGAAGGTGCTTAGCTGTAAGGTCATATACGGCAGTGCTTGATTTTCATATGCAAACACGAGAACTGGTCCAATATCGTTCTCAGAGTAGTGTATATTGGTGCTTGAACCAGCGACATGTGCCAGGTGGGATAAGCAAGGCCAATTGAAAATCACCGAAGGAGCAGAAAAAGAGAAAAGGCCACAAAATTGATATATTGTAGATAACTCAATGAGAAGATTGATACGTATCATGGACATAAATCTCCTGAACAAATGAAGACGCAAATAAAACTCGCGGCGGGGGGGTGAGGGGCAAAACACACACCCTCGACCTGGCCTCGCGAAGAGATGTCTGGTGGGCGATGGAACAATCGTCCCTGTGGACGAGACTGAGGATGCAGAGGAGGAATCTTCGTCGTGACTGGACTCGTCGTGCGGATGTGAGGATGCCTCTGCATCGCCATCGTCGTAGATCAGTGGCGGTTCGGGCGGGAGTTTGGCCAGCTTTGACTTGGCGAAGGACTTTTGGAGTTCGCTCATGGGTCTTATTCGATGAGGAGACTGGCGTTGATCATAGGTAGCTTTTTTCTTTTCTCTTAGTTGACGTGAGATTCCTGTTGACAATGGCTTTTTTCGGTCTCCTCCTAAGGTGAACGAGAGGAGCTGTAGCTATTGGAGCACTACTAGTAGTTGGTTGTGTAGCGGAATACCAGACAAGTCCACCATCTCCACAATCCAGGTTGATGGCAACCGCTCACTGAGCTCTCCAATGAAAAGATACATGCATCCCTCCCGAAGATGAATTACACTTTTAGTAACTAAGGCCATGCTGCTTATATCATACCTCCAGCGATACATCCATCAGTCGTGACAGATCTACGTGTATGTTTGCAGGACTGCTCCGGCTGACGGTGACGCAATGACGTCAGCGTCTCCTCCCGGCATTTCTCAGTCCAAAATCAAGGCGAGGATCCAAGGTTAAGCACGAGTACAAAAAGTATCGGCAATCCGAATGATTGACTCTTTCGAGGTCTGGTGTCTCTGTTCTTTTACCTGGCTGGCAATCTTTCCCCACTTTGTCTGGCTGTCCTGGTCATCCAAACAGCGAAGATACAGCTGATACTCTGATCCGATCTCACAGTAAAAGACCACATTCGATCCATCTTGTCAAACGATACTTGGCATGATATAAGAGACAGCCAAAATGGTATCAATCTGGGGCCGGAAAAGGTCCGACTCTGAAACGGAACAGCATCACAATCGTCGAGACGATGGGACCTCCGCACGGAGATACCAGGAGCCCGATGAACGCACCCGTCTGCTCTCCCGGGATAATCAACCTGGTTATCTGAGTCCCGATGACCCTGCTGTAAGTGAAGATTGTCGTATTCTTGCTATTCTATTGTGGATTGATTTCATGCCAACCTCCACAATAGGTATCGCCGTACAACCTCTGGAGCGTTCGAGCTCTCCGCGTCCTCTCGATCCTCTTCCTCGCCATCAGCTTCGTCTGGTGGACGATCCTCCTCATATCCATCTTCGTCAGTCCCCCGATGATGAACACCCGTGGATCCGGCTACTTCGGATTCTCGTACACGACCTTGACTGTGGGTTACCTGATCATCGGACTGCTGTTTTTCGCCGTGCCCTCGAAGCCCATGACCATCTGGAGCGCAATCCTGTCCCTGTTTCTCCTTGTCGATATGATCATCGTCCTCGCTGTGCCCCAGATCCGCGTCGAGGAGGGCTGGGTCGGCATCGCCTCCGTGGTCTGGGCGACGTTCATCTCGATCTACAACATCGCCCAGAACCGCTCCGTCGCATGGGGCAAGAAGGAAGAGGAAGAGCGACTCACAGGCCGGGAAGAGACACGCCGCCCCCTGCGGGACTGGATCGCCGTACTCGCGGAAACCGTCATCATGGGCGTCATGGCTGTCGTTGCCGTCCTCCTCACCGCCACGTTGATCCTGCGTGCGAGAGACGCCTCCCTCGCCCCGCCGGGGAGGAAGTACTACGTCGACGGCGAGAAGTACCAGGTCCATCTCGCCTGCGTCGGCAACATCACCCGCCCCAATGTCCCCGGGAAGGCGGAGCCCCTGCCCACCGTCCTCGTCGAGGCGGGCGAAGGACCCGTCGAACACAGTCTCCAACCCTTCATCGACGACGCATACAAGAACGGCACCATCGACCGGTTCTGCTACTGGGACCGCCCGGGCTTCGCCTGGTCCGACAATGCCCCCTCCCCGCACTCGGCGGGAATGGCGGCCGACGCGCTGTCCGAGGCGCTCGCTCTCGCAGGCGAAGAGGGGCCTTGGGTCCTCGTCTCCGCAGGCATCGGGGGGATCTACTCCCGTATCTTCTCCAGCCGCCACCTCCTCGAAACGAAAGGCATCTTCCTAATCGACGCCTTGCACGAGGACTACCTCGGCGACGTCAGCCGTCCCGGCCGCGGATTCCTCCTCTGGGCACGCGGCGTCATCTCCCCGCTCGGTCTGGACAGACTCGCCGGAGCGATTTTCAAGGGCCGCACCCGCGAGGACCGCGTCATCGGACGCAGTGCCTACCAGACCGGCAAGTTCATCAAGGCTAAGTTGCAGGAAAACCTTGTCGCCGAGTCCATGTCCGCCAGCGAGGTCCAGAGCGCGAGACATATCCAGATGCCGAGGACGCCGCTTGTGGTGGTGAGTTCTGGCGTCGAGGTCCGGAAGAGCGAAAAGTGGGCGAAGAAGCAAGAGGATCTGTCGAAGATCACGGAGAACTTGGTCGCATGGGACGTTGTCGAGGGTGCGCCGCATGAGGTGTGGAAGTCGTTCGAGGGGAGAAGGGTGATTGAGAAGAGGTTGGGAGAGTTGGTTCGGGGATGAATGAAGTATTGGTATGCATCCCTTAAGTCATCTAATCGGTTCTTTTTTTCTGTTTTTCACCTATTTTTGAACCTTCATCTGTTTCCTCGCTTCATGCTTATAATGACTTTTATGACTCCTTGAGATTGTGATGACTGCGGGTTTTCCTTGATTCTAATCCCTTTCTTTACTACATATGCATGTATATTCAAGGGTTCTCTTTCGAAAAATCAAGTTGCAACCGGTTACCCCCCTACGATGGCCAGTTTGCAAGATCACACAAGTTCGGATTCCATCTCCTAGAACAGACCGATGGTTTGCATGTCTTTGATGATAATTATTAGGGAAAATGTTGCATTTATCTATTATCCTCTGTGCCTGCTATGCCTTAACCGTTGCCGCGGAAATATCCCAGCATGTGCCGCTCTTTGAGATCCAACTTTTTAAGACCCTTCTATCTCAGTAAGAGTAGACAGCACGACGAAGACAGGCGAAAGCAAGGACAGGAGCGGAATTCTTCCATGTCCTGGAATGTTACGGCTGCAGCAGGTATAGCGTTCGCACCGTTGCAATAGAAATCCCCTTTTATAGCTGCGATATAGGCCTGCTCAGTCGGATCGCTCCTTGCGCAGCGGACTTTTGATAAACACAACGCACTCCGGCGTCACGACCGAAGGCTATATCGTGTATGATCTTCGCGAAAAGTTAAAAATAAGGCGAATTTTGGATTTTGCCCGTGAAGCCCGTATACTCCTTGGAAGATGCAGGGGACAGGCAAATCATAAAAAGCAGAGCGGCAACTCTCGTCGTCATGGGGAGACGTAGGCAGGATCAAGCGATTCTGATCGAACAATAGTAGCTAGGGAGGTGTTAATCGAGGAAACCGTTCACCCTAAGCTAGCTCCCTTAAACCTCTTAGCAAGCTGTTCACTCTCTGACTTCGGAGATTCAGGTCTTGATGAAATCGGGCGTCTCCTTTGTTGAGGAAATGGGCGAGAACGCTCGGCCGTGTCATTAGACCAGGGGCGCTTGGGGGGGCGCTCACCGCTCTCCTGAAGAATTGTCACCAATGTCGCCCAGCCAGGTGTATTGATCAACTGCAGCCCATCTGCAGGATTACGGGAGGTCGCGACGCGGCAGAGTAGCGCTTCCTCGTCCTGGGAACGGTGGCTGTCAGTATTTGAAACGGACGAAGGGGGATGGTATTCCATTTTTTCCATTCAGTTTGCGGCCGAGCTTACCTTGTTGAACGTGGACAATGAATGGAGGAAGCACAGGAGATGAAAGTCAGAAACGCCACGGATAGCTTTATCCGGATCACCGTCGGAGACCAACTTCCTCGCAACATGGCGGAGTTCCTGATTCTCGCCGATGATCTCGCGATTTTCGATTGGGAAAGTGCTGTCAATGAACAAAGGGGCCGGTTCTGTCGGGAACCCATGGGTTAAAGTGACCAGGAGGTAGTCTACAGGAAAGCTGGGCTTTGCGTTCTCCTGAACGCTGACGCCATACTCATTGATCCTTCGGAAGAAGACCTCGGGAATATACCGCACTTTGCTTCCTGCATCATCGTCGTCTTCGGACTGGACAAGCATCACCGAGGGATCCGCAGACGGCTCAATGATGTCGGCTCTCACCATCTCAACCGCGGAAAGGGAGGCCTGGTAGGAACTGACAGTGATAGCGCCGTTCTCATCGCCGCTGAGCACGCACGTCACAAAGTCGGAACCGAAGCGCCCAGAGTCGCTCCACTTTGTCGGTTTGGGATGTTGGGCTTGCAGTCGAGATGCGAACACAATTTCCAGAGACGAGAGCCAATAAGAGTCGATATGGCGCTTGCAGACAACAGATCCATCCCCACGTCCTGCATCGAGTAGATCCGTAAATATAACTCCCACTTTCTGAAGGCCACATAAACGCGCGACCTCGTCAACTTCTTTTTCGTTTTGCCACTCGTGGAGCGTCACGCCGTCCACTTCATCCACCTGCGGAGGTTCATAGATGGCGTGGACCACTGCCTTGATTCCCAACGGGACTTCTGTATACTCCTCGTAGGTACCGTAGAGGAAACCTAAACGCTGTGTGCCCGACTTCCGCCAAAAGTCAAGAAGCGAGTTGATCAGATCCGGTGTAGAGAATTCAACATGGTCAACCATGCGAAATTCCTGCGGTTGCAGGCTGATCGCGCTGGGCTGGCACTTCGTGCAGATCCCCTCCGGCCAGGGAGGATGACCGGACGGACAATCCCTCTTCACTCGGTAGTAAGGCTCGCTGAGGGGTGGCATGAATGAGCTTTTGAGCTCTGTTTTGTTTGTCGCTGCATTGATCTTGCGCAAATACGAGTGGAACGATAAGTGCTTGATCTTTTTCTCCGCCAAGTATTTCGGATCATAGGGCTCCAGCGGCATGCAGTAGTCGCACATGCCTCTCGGACCATGCTTGCACATCTTTGGATCAAGACCACGCTTGATTTTCCCGTCCTTCTTGTCTAATAAATCGTCAAGAGGAGACTGGACCACATCCCATGGGTTCTTAACTATTGCTGTAGGTGACGTAGGCTGCGGACGGAAAGCAACGGCCTCTGCTTGCGGCACGGGGGCTCCATTTAGACGACGAGATCCTTCGTGGGAGGTCGTAACATGACCATTTAAAGGACCATTCTGCAGCGACGATTTCTCCTGATAGCCGACGTAGAGCTTGTCTCCATGTCTTCTCGCGGCGTTAGCAGTCAAGCAACGGGAGCTGAGGATATGTTTTCCTCTCCACGACGACTGACCTCAAGCCAACTCTCTCGATAGAAACACCTTTCAAAGCACGAAGCTGCCTCTCTTCACCACCGGTACCTATAGGTTTATTGGACAGGACGATCGACGACGGTTCCGTATCTTTGGGCAAGTTTTCGAGAATCTATAGAAGTGGCGACGTAAGCATTCATCTGCACGGTTGAAACTTTTCTCGCGGCTACATCTGGCACGAATATGCCATCCGGACAACCCATACCTTCTCCTGAAGGGAAGGAAATAGCTCCTGAGGGCTAACGGTCAACCGAAACTGGCCATTCCGGCTCTCGAATCGAAGGACAATCGGCCGGGAAGACGCCATATTGGCAAGGCACAGAGGGAGAAAAACGATGGATTGTCAAGAGGTCGGAAAGTTTTTAAAGGTACCGCAGAAACACACTCATAGCGAGGAAGAAGTAAGCTGAGGGTCATCAGAAGGTTGTGTTTGTCAGGAGCAGGTAGCTTGCTTTCGAATGCCTGAGGCGGTAGAAGCCAGCAGGAGCTCTATCGTCATGGCTGGCGTCAATGGGAAAGCGGTACGGAGTACGGAGTTATTGGTACTGCGTTTTACGCCTAGTGTGACCCCGCTGCTTGCAGAAGCAGAGCAAGTGATGGATTTTGGTAATACCCTTACGATTGGATGTCTTCAGAATGAAAGGTGCAATTGTACATTCGGCCCAAAAGTGACTGGTTTATCTTCTAGTATCAGGATGTATAAGAGAGATGCCTCATGGCTGAGTCATGTATAAGCTGTCTTATGCTCTACTTGTTGTTGCTGATTCTTACTTATTGATCTTTTCTCTCTTTCTTCTGCCCCTCACTCTGAAGTGATAATGACGAAAATTAATACCTGGGCAATGTCCTCGCTAAGGATCGCATGCTGCTAATATATCTACCAGGAAACTCAATGGATATACAGGTCTTCCAAGCTAAGTATGAGCAATTGTAAAAATGCAGTGTTTTATGCCCTTCAAAGATCCTCAGTCAGTCAACCATTACAATTGAGCTACATCTATCATGGAAAACAGTATGAATCTAGGAATATTTAATTTGTGTTCATACCACTCAGTAGAGTAGCTCTTTTGTATATATATAGGCATAATTGCAAAAAAGTGCGGTATATGAAACGCCTTTTCATGAACAAAGAACAGAAACCAAGATGCTCACAGAGAAGGGGGGTGGGGGTATCATGAGCTGATTACAGAATACTGCATTTCTTAGGCAATCCGCACGGCCCCTCCTCACTCTTGTCCTTCTTCGCTCTTTGTGTGTCTTGTCCATTGTTTGCGGTCCGGGCTGCTTCAGTTTTGGCTGCAGGCGCAGCGGTCTTCACCTGCTCAGGCTTCGATTCGGCGGCGGCACTGCCATGTAGTCACGCGAAGTTGACCCTGGAAACAGTCTCATAGAAGGCCTTGCCCTGAGCCTCGGCGATGGAGAGCTCGAGAGCAGAAGGCTGGCGGGCACCGGTGGGACCCTATAAAACATGTCAGTCGGGAAATTCGTGGGAACCAGTCCGGCATCTCCTAGCAAGGGGCTCAACTTACGGCGAAGGTACCAGCACCCCAAGGGCTGCCACCGCGGACCTCCTCGAGGTTGGTAAGCTCGGCAAAGACGGGCTTGTAACCGAGAGGAACATAGATGAAGCCGTGGTGGGCAAGAGTGCTCATGGCAGCAAGGGCAGTGGACTCCTGACCACCACCGGGGCTGCTGGTGGAAATGAAGAGACCGGCAAACTTGCCATAGTAGCTACTGGTGGCCCACTGGCTGCCGGTCTTGTCCCAGAAGGTCTTCCACTGGGCTGGGAAGTTGCCGAAACGGGTGGGAATGCCAAAGAGAACAGCATCGTACTCGGCGAGCTGAGCAGGCTCAATGACAGGGTAGTCAGACTTGGGGGGAGCGTACATCTTGGTGAGAACCTCCTCGGGAAGGGTCTCAGCAATCCTGGTAGGGAATATCAATTAACCAAAAGCTACAATTGCAGTACGTGCGACGAGCAGCATCATGCTCTGCGACTTACTGGAAGATGTCGGCCTTACCACCAGCCGACTCGATACCCTTCTTCTCGGCCTCGGCCAACTTCAGGATGTGGCCATACATGGAGTACTACCGCCAATTGGAAAATAGTCAGTCGTGGCCCCAAATCGGAGAGATACCTATTCGAGCTCGAGTCGCGCTGGCGGAAGAGCGTTAATACTTACAAAGACGATAGCAACCTTGGGAGCCATGGTGACGGAATGAAGAGAGATCAATTGAAAAGGTGCAACGACGACGATCGAGATAGAATCAATTGGGATCAGAAGAGGGAGCTAGCTGTCTGTCTACTATCGAAAAGCAGAGAGGAAAAAGGGACTGGGAATGGCAGCTCCATTTATATAGGAGGGGAGCTCCTGCTCGAGAATCGGACGACCCCCGCCGCGCTCATAGCAATGAGGAATGTTCGACCAACCCTGGTATGACGAAAGTGAGTACAGTACATAGTAGTATGGAGTAGCTCCACAGCTTCATACGCAGTCGAGAGTGGCGAACCATAGGCCAGACATTGAGCGATGCAGAACTATGTCCCACAGCAGACATTCCAAATTGTTCGAACCGGTGGGAGAAGCCCTGGAAATCAGTGATAACGCACCAATCAAACCGCCTGTGAGCTTTAGTCGAGTCTTACGGATGACTGACAAATACACTCAGTGGATCATCCAGAGCTTCAGCAACTGTAGATTGTAATTGCTTACTCTCTGGTTTTTAAGCAGCGCTTCATCATCGATTAAATTAACGTAATCGGACAGCGAACCGGACATCCCGCAACCCCCTTTTCACTCCTAA
>JSYV01000068.1:0-96717 GCA_000787455.1 Evansstolkia leycettana | reverse complement strand
AAAAAAAAAAAAAAAACAACTAACCGCTTAAAGCGGTGACGTTGAGACCAATCGCAGCCAAGGCTTGACCGACATTCAGGTCGACAGTAAGCTTGTTGGAGGCCAACGCTTCAGTGAAGTACGGCAACTCCTTGCCGTTGTAAACGCTGGAATTGCCGACGATGTCCACTGGGAGGATGCCGTTCTTGTACTTGGAGTCGCTGCCGCTCAACATGCCAAGGACAATGGTCTGGTTGACGATGGAAGTCATCGGAACGGTGTTGTTGCCGGGGTGGATGACAACGTCCCTCAAAAATGACTGACCAATGGGAGTGCCAGCGACGGAAAGGTCGAGAGTAAGGTTGCCCTGAAGAGGAATGAATGTCAGACTTCTTGAACGACAGAGGACAAAGCTGAAGTCATCTCACCATTGAAATGGTCATGACGGATGGGTTAGGAATGTAGACAGTTCCGTTCATGTTGCTTCCGTCGGCCAGGGGCGTCAACAAGATCTGGAATTCGGTGACATTGAACCCGTTCAACTTGTTGAGTGCTATTCGTTCTCGAATTAGCAAAAAGCAATTTTTTGAATCCCCGAGTCTTCAAGAGGGTGGGGAAACAAACTTACCTGTCATGATAACAGTCTTGTTGTAGTTCATGACCTTCTTGGGCAAGCTACCCTGTTGCAAAACGGGCTTTCCATAGACGTTCAGGGAGACGGTCTCCTGCAACATGACCGCCTTTGAGAATTCACCGAAAGCAGCCACATCGATCAAAGGGACCTCCTGAACGACATTGATCACTGTGCCATCCTTAGCCGTCGATTGGGGGACTTGGACATTGGCGAACACAGCAGCGCCCAGCAGTGACACAGCGGCAGTGAAAGAATAAATCGTCGGATGGAACGACGCATGCGATCCAACCACTTGTGTCTGGTTGAGAAAGAAAGAATCCGGCGTCGGGTTGCTGATAGTCATCTGCGTAACGTTCAGGGTCGAAGCATTCACATCACTCTGGGCGATGTGTGGGTAACCGACATAGATGCTGATGAGTAGTCGATGAGTGTCGCGAAACAGAGCGAGTTCGGATCAGGCCGTCAGACGACCAGGATAACCACTTACACAGGAAGAGCGACGACCAGTACAACTATAATGAGCACTATCAAATGAAGCCACCACCATTTCCTGTAATGAGCCTTCAGGCGAGCGCCGCAGCTGCGCTTGGGTTCGTAAGTGTCGTTGGCCCCGACATTGCCAACTTCGGTGACTGCTGGTTTATCAGACATATCGGACGATTCTGTCTTCTCCTCAAGGCCTTAAGATGGGTTGTGTGACAAGACAGGCAGGCTGCATGGCTTTATGTGTCAGCCCAAATACACAGGAACAGAAGCCTCTAGGGCTGTCACTCTGCCTTTCAACCAAATGACAATGCGACGTACCCAGGAATAAGATTTCTGCTAGGAAGACGAGAACACAGCTCTTTGCTGGAACTGCTGATGGTCAACAGCAGTGCTCAGAGCTGATATGGACCATTCTGGACAAGGCAACCTACCAGTCAAGGGTGATATGAGCTTCCACCAGAGACGGCAAGGAAGCAAGCGACAGAAGTGAAGGAGGGTTTTGAAAAATTATTCCAGAGACAGACAAGGACCAGCAACGACACTAAAAGTTCTAAAAGTGGCCGCTAGAGCCCGGTTGCCCGTCTTTGTATATCTCAAAGGGGGCTGGTCGCTGGTGCATCCCCGTCACATGCCACCAAGAAAAAGTTGAACAGGAATACCGCGGGTCTCCCTCTTGGCTGCGGAGACTGGAGACTGGTGTCTGGAGAACGAGAGTTCGGAAATACATGCTGATCCAAGCTTTTGCGGAGTAGAAAACCTGGAGATCAAATCGCCATCGATTCGATATACAATTCCGTAAGTACCTCGGCGATGCACCTTGAGGCAGAATGATGCGAACTCGCAGACAACGACGATGACTTTTGATCAAAGCACTGTACAGAGTAGACGGTACCTCGAAGAGGAAGGTTAACCATATGAAAGCAAGCTTTGACCGAGGTAGCATTGGAATCTTTTCCCGCAAGGAAATAAACAGTGCAAATCAAAGCTACGCCGCAGTCGATCCCTACCGTGCTGGGATTGGAACCATTAGGCTGGAGGCCTGGGGGAGGCTAGCAAGCCCACACGCTAGGGATTGGCGAAAGCCCCAGAGGATCCAAGGGTGACACTGGGTGCACTGTCCTCCTGGAGTAGGTACGAGCAGAGAAAGAAGCAATGATAGACTAGCTATGACTCCTAGACCGTAAGAAGATGATAATCATCATATGGAATTAGGTGGGTGTGGAGGAACCAGGTCTGGTACAGTACACAAGGACAAAGCCCAAAGCAGTAATACATCCTGGGCCAAAGTAGCACTGTATATAAGTAGTGTAACTTCTTCACACAGCAGGGACTGGTACACGAAAACACGAGGGGAGCACAAGAGAAGCTCATCAGTTCATGTCAGTGTCAATTGGTGAAGACTATGCAGATGATGGACAACTACATAAACAATAACATGAAGCAACGTCAGCGGCCAAAGTACTCCGTAGAAAACATTCAGTTGGCAAGTCGTGATTGCGGTAAGACTTGATGTGAGGAAGATCAACCTCGACAATCAGCAAAAAAAGAGCAGAGACAAAAAAAGGGGGGGATGAGGAAATGCGGGAACAAAAGCGCCTTGGAATCCTTAGGCAACTCAGACTCGCGGACTTGGGAACCTTTTGGGCAAAACCTCCTTCAGCAACCAAGAATTCTGAATTATTTATTATTATTGATCTGGCGATCGCTGGCGTTCAAGACATCAAGCTGTGAGTCTGTGTTCGTCTGCTCCACATCCTCAGCCTTTGCCAATTGCCAATAACGAGGCACGTATGATGTATCCATCTTTGGACAGGTTTACCTAATTGAGCTTATCCTGTACAACAACCTTGTCATCAGCCTACTACTGCACAGTATTCTCTCATATCAATGAGCTACAGTACATACTACCACATGCTAAGCTTATCATCAGGAACTGAAGCTGAGCTGCAGGGATATTCTGAGGTTCGGAAGTGTACATTCGGTTCGAACGTGCCAGTCTGGTACAGCCAGAAGTTAACGGTTCTCCATGCGCATTCATCCATGGATAGGTATCTGCCTTGGTCGGAGCGCGTGATCCTTGAGTCTGGGGTCCTCAGATTCGACATGGAAGCAGAAATACGGTATGTACTCGTCTACCCTACTGCATCTCGTAGTATAACTCGATGCCATCAAGGGCCAGACACCAGGTTCATTCTCCACGCTCCCATAATCTTCTCTTGAAACGTCTACTGGTACTCCGTACAGTATGTCCTTACGAGGAAGTGAATCAAAGTATGCTCCACTGCAACGGCCAACCAGCAAGGAACTTTCAATTAGATTGCTGTCTTTCGGAGATTTATTCATTTATATTTAGCTAACCCTGTCATTTCGCGGATATCTGTCAGCAATCAGGATCGGTCCGTAACTGCTAACAGTTCGAATCTGAAACTCACTACGGAGGACTCCATACTCCGTACTGGCTACGGCGTTACATATCCCAGAAATAAGTTTAATAGATCTAAAATGGTGGAGTCCATGTGATAGTTCCTTGCAGAATCGAGGTACAGTATGTCTTTTTTCTTTATCGATGTCAGAGGAAGCAGAGCAGTTTGCATGGTTATAGGCCAATCCTTATACGAAGGGGTTCATTACCAATTCTACCTAGTATATGAGGACACTGTTCCATTCCATCAGACGCTTCATTACATGTGCTTATTGGAAGTACATGGTCAAGAACGGAGAGTCGACCCCTTGTCTCCATGGATTTCTGTATGTCCGGAAATTGTAGTACAAATTGTAGGGATTCAGAATGACAAGTAGGAAATATTAACAAGGAAAAAACAACCCAATTGGGTTGGAGTACGTATAACGGTTGAATAACACGAGGAAACAAACAATGATAGGCAAATATCAGGAAGAAACTTTCGAATCAATATTGACATGAGGCTAGATTTGGGTAAACTCTGTGAAAGTACAAGTCTCATTTGGAAATATATATGCAGCAGAGGGGAAAGTGATCAATATAAGGAAAAAAAACAACATTTCAGCACCAGTCAGAGTAGTTTAGAGGAAACGAAATTTGATTTGGCATTTTTCGCTAAACAGCAATTTTTGGATTAGTTAATATCATCGTGAACATCATCAGATATGAAGGTTTTGGGCAAGGCAATGTGCAACCCCAAGTTCATACTCAAATAGACAAAAAGAAGAGAATGAAGTAACGTATATGACAAAACTATGGAACGAAGATAAGCAGAAAGGTCCCAAGCAAGAATGCTCGAAATATTCTGAGCTGGGAATAGAAGATTGATGGGGTATCCAGGAGAATGAGGTAAAAATGATGATGTCCAGCAAGCGGACATGCAAATGACTCGTCGATGAGACCGCTGACCAGCGCAACCGGCAAGTCCTGCTTGGAACAAGAATAGTTGTGATTCAGACGGGCAATTTTGTGGGAGAAATGGAAGAAAAGAATGGGTGAAATATGAGCGAAAGAAAGGCAAGGCCCACCATGGCACAAGTTCAAGAAGTGTTCTCGAAGGATAGACTCTGAATTGAGCCAATTCTTCAAACGAGCGGAAAGTGTAGCGCAGCAAATGAAGATGAATGAGAAGAAGAGAAAGTCGAGAAAGACGACAATCAAGTCCATGAGCCATGATTTTGGAAGCGAGTACCTGAGCAACCCCTCAAGATGTGGGGTTCCTATACAGACAGACTCGAGACACCATACGCCATTCAGGCAAGATCATATAGAACGATGATGTAGTCGACGTAAGTGCAGACAACAAACAGTCTAATGTTCTGATGCAGCGGATTTCTTCCTTTGGAAGATGCTCCGAGTCCGGGATTTACTCCGGGCCTTTTTCTCAGGAGTGCCAGCTTGTCGACCGCGCGAATGGGACCCTTCATCGTCGGACATGTACTTGTCTTTGTAGATCCTGCAGAAACATACAGCATTAGCGATATTCGAAAAAGTTGATCACGGGTCTCAAAAGTATGGAGCCTCTTCACATACCAGCTGTTACCGACGATGTTCATTCCCTTCGCCTCGGCCATACGGTAGAACTTGGCTGCTTTCTTCATATCCTTCTTGCAGCCAATGCCCTCCGCGTAGCAGAAGCCCGCTTCAGCCAGTGCATCTGCATCTCCCCACTGACCAGCAATTTCAAAGCAACGGAGCGCAAGCGATTTGTCTTGCTCGATACCCCAGCCATTCAGATGGCTCACACCAAGCTCATAGATGCTCAATGCAAATTGAGCGCGGTAGGCCTTCTGTGCTAAGAGTTCCTCTGCCCGCACTTTGCCTGATGATGTACTCGGCTCTTCCTTAAGCTCGAGTCCTACACAATCAACGGCCTTCCTCAGCCATTGCACGCCCTCGCGTTGATTTGGCCGCATGCCCCAGCCATGACGGCAGGCCAAAGCGTACAAGAGCATTCCTGTGGGATGGTTCTGTTTGGCGGCGATACGGAGATGATACGTCGATTCATTCAAGGATCCCTTCTCGTGGCATTCAATGCCCAGAGTTACGTGCTCCTCTGCAGTCAACGCCGCTGCTGGTGCTCCTGCGGTTTGGCCGGTTTGAGGTCGAATCGTGCTTGCAGAGTCGGCGGACGATGCACTCTCCTCCTTTTCGTCATTTTTGACGACCGCTGGGCCAGGCCTTGGATCTTCCTTTGAGGGCCGCGGAAGCGAATCGGCCTCAGATGGTCGGGATGACGGTGACGATGATTCTGTTGCCGATAGTTGTCGGTTAGTTGCTGGAGATCCAGAAAACGACTTTGGAGTCTGAGTACTGTCTGAGGGATTGCGAGTAGGGGGAGGAGACGGGGTTCGCGCAATCCTGTCGGGTTTGGATGCACTTGGCGGGGGCGAGTTCTCAAACAACGGTTCTTGCCATTCGAAATGTGGTGTCTGAAGGCCCGAAAAGACTAGAGAATCTCTCGACACCATGCGTCCACGAGGCAATGAATACTTGGAGTAGATGTACGAAGACACGGGCGGTGACGGGTCCACACCACTGTGTCCAAGAGACATATCCGAGTACGAAGGTACGATGATGGGGCTTGGCTTATTACCTCGATTGATCTGGCTGGGTTGACTGGTGTTCGTTTGCTCTGGAGGCGCAGTAGGATTGGGTGCGGAGAGACAGGTGCTTGACCTGCTTAAAGGTCGCGAAAAGTTAAAGGACGGCCGTGCAAGATGACCTCCGTTGTTGGATGCCTCCGAGCTCAAGGATGGTGACCGCGGATGCGATTGAGCGAAGGGGGACATGGGAGAATGCGGAACCGACATGGCACTACTGGAGGAGAACTTGCGCGGCGCCGAAAAAGTCGAGCCTGCATTAGAACTGCTATAGTCATCGTCCGAACTCTCTGGATGTGTGAGCCTTGAGCTGCTCGATGGCCGTGACAAGGGAGATGCAGGGGGCGCCAAGTTACGGGGAACATTGAGCCGCGAAACCGAGTCAGTCGAAGAATGTCGGGAGGGGCCAGTCATGGCCACGCCCACCGGCGTATCCAGAGCGCCACTTGATTCACTCTCATCAACGCGTATCGACAGATCCTCTTCTGGGGATTCAGCGCGCGGTATCTCAAATCCTTCTGTATCTGATTGCAGCGCCTGCAGCTCGTCACTTGGTACGACATCTTCGTCTTCGCAGCTATCAGCACTGATGGTTGAGAAGCCACTCAGGCGCGGGTGCTCAGACATTGGTCGAAACTTGGGCTGTTCGACTTCTGGGCTGGCTTTTTGCGTGGGACGCCTCGTGCTGCCAGAATCACCCGAGGATGGAGCTCGAAAGTAACCGGGTCGCGGCTGCGATAACGATCTTGCAACGCTAGCGGGTGGTAACCTGCTCAGGCGTCGGTCTCTCCGCCGCGACTCATCGAGCTGTTTGGCCAGAAGTCGGCCTTGGGCTGCAAACGCATCGAGCGGAGAGAGCGCTGGAGGGATCTCGCCGTCGAAATGCTCTATTCGCGGGGATGAAAGGCCGCTTCGCAGGGTATCGCGGGAAGGGGAGCGGATCTCCCCGAGAGTCGGCCGGGTGGCCATCGTCGCAGAGATGTATCGGAGGATAACTGTAGGACAATCGCCGGTCTCGATATCGCAAAAATCAGCTAGACGGTAGCTACAATCGATAAGGCTGGTGGCCAAAGATTCAAGTCGAAATCATTCACCCAGGATTACTCGAGGCTTGCGGAGCTTCCAACTTTCGCATCGGGAACCGAACCGAAACTGGGGCGACGATGAGGACGAGAGAACCGAGAAAACGTCTTGGCACGTTGAGCAGGAGAACGTATTCTGTTGCTATATTTTGATTCGAGGTCTGTCGCGAAGAGGGGACGAATACGCAAAGATTGACAGTCCGCAGAAGGATAAGGGAATGGACAGCTCCAACCTGTAAGCCAGTAGTCAAGGCGCCATGAATTATGAAGGAGTGGTTGGAGGCATGAAAATGATTTATTTGCGTCAGAGATCAGATTATTGACGTTCGGTCATTTTGCATAAATCGCATTCACAAGTTAAGATCGAAGTACGAAGTAGAACAACAACAGTGATGATGGGAAATGGTCAGATTGAGAGGAGCATACGGAGTATTACTCTACGGGATGGATCTTTAGGGGGTTTGTTTAGGCGGGTGGAGGGGGCTACCACAAAAGAAGGACAAAGCCATCCATGGATGCAACAAGCTGTCAAAAAAAAAGGACGTCGACAGACGCTGGTCATTATTATTGTTATGGAACAAGTCTCCACGAAGAGCATCCTTATTTCATGGCCTTTCTTAAGAGGCTGCAAGGGATGGTCGGTTTCAGGGGCGCTTTTCTCGCCCTCATTCGAGACCCTTTCCATGCCCCATCTGTCTCAGGGGCAGACGCTGCAGAACCGGAGAGAAAAAGAACTGACAATTCTGGGGGTCAAATCATCATCCAAGAATCAGTTTGGGTGGCTTGGCGGTTGGATATGTTCTCATTTTATCCAGCAAACCAGACCCTGACTGATAATTGATTGAGCAACGGACTTCAAAGCCTCGTATTATTATTTATTTGATGAGTCGGATTCCAGTTCTCATCTTCCCTTGCGGCTGCCAAGACCTTGAACAGAATTTGCAATGACAATATTATCTTCCTGATCTCCCCCACTACTGGCACAGGATGATATATCCAGATTCCAAACCGCCCAGTGAAACACATTGTGTGTCGGGCTACTCCATCAATCAACGTTGGAATGGTGGAGAAACTGCTACTATATTTATCTCAGGGTTTCCTGGTCCTTGAACCAATGTTGCGCAAACACTGCAAAGCAAACGTTGACTTCGTTGTTAAATATCTCATCGAATTTATGTGTGAAGAATAAAAGGCGAAAAGATAGAGATTTTGCAGTATTTTGCTGAGGTCAGATGAGATTCTCAGAAGTTTACCGGTGCAAGAGTTCCATCAGGCATAGGATCATGAATCTCGCCTTTTCAGCGCCATTGAACCTCGATAGCGTTATTCCGTAGGGATATTGACAAATCCTATTCAAGAGCTACCACTGACCTGATTTCAATCATGACTTGTTTTGAGAGTCAATGCTGATATGTGGAACTGTACTATGTATTGAGTCAGTCAGCAAACAGCCAACTGTCATCTCTCTGGCTCAGCATAGCCATGTCGAATGCCTCGTTTGTAGATCAACAGGAAAATGGAGGCTTTACATAGTACGACAGACGCAAATTTGTACATGCAGTCTTGATATAATTCTGTTGTTCCACACTTGGATGATAGAACTTGACTGACTGAAACTCGTCGCAAGTCATTCATAGACACTTTCAGCGCAAATTGTTCAGGCCCAACTACCTTATGGCGCATCTTCTACCCCGTACTGCATACGACCGTCAGCGACCTCGATCCACAGGCGCGGAACTGCGCCTGGAGCCGAACGATGGTTAATAATTTCCGACAAGCGATCATGGTGCCCATCTCAGTTATCGGTGGAAAGAGATTAAGTTGGCGATTTAACTATGACAGCCCGAACGCAGACTACACAATATCGATTTCAGCATATCTCACGTAAACCTGGAAATCAAATACCCGCAAGAGAAGTACATTTACGGAGTACAGGTGGAAACCCACCTAGAAACAAAGAAACAGCCTTTGCTGAGTGACGTGGCTGAGCCGAAGATGTTATGGCATATGCGTGAAGGCTTGAAGCCTCTGATATGCGTAAAGCGATTCGCTGTTGTCAGACCTCAGCCTCCGCTGGTTTAGACTGAATTTTCTCTCGCTTCGAAGTCTCGCAAGCTGTTTACGTCCCGCTATCAAAGCCCGGGACGACCACTGATCAAATGATCAATCGTTAATGCCCATAAATACTACAGACAGGTCGAGACATGAAAGCAGAAACTGGCATAAATGCACATGCCTGGCCGCAAACAAGGTGTTTGCTTTTGAAATAACTACTCCAGCTTCCAGCACTGGAGCCCAAGGTTACAGTCCGTACCCCCATATTTGGTAGAGAAGAGAAAAGCGCTTCTCCAAAGCCCAAGTTATAACTATCTGATCCTTCTTTGCTTCCTTTTCTCGTTTCTTTTGTTCCCATCTCTTATGCTTATGATGACCCATCTGTGTTGCACTCGCTGAACATACACTCGAGTCGCTTCGCCGTTCAAATACCTAGCATCACCACCATCATCAGCGTCTATCACGATGAGGACGATGATGAAGCGTCCTTTCCTCCACATGTTCGGGGCTGACCCTGCCTTCGACCATTTACACCCCTTCGAAACATCCTGGCTACTCCCACCAGGCGTTCTCGCCATCATCCGCGGTGCCATCTCCCTCTATATTTTCGTGACTATCTTCGTCATCTGGGGATGGGACGGCACGCACGGCGACCGCGAAGGAATCGGCCAGACATTCAGCTACTTCACCTGGCTGACGTACTGGGGTCTCGGATTTTATTTTTTGTTCGCCTGCATCCACACCTCCTGCTATGCGCGGACCGGCCGCTCGGTGCTCTTCGATAAATGGCCTCGTGTCCTCCGGGGCCTTCACAGCCTCTACTATACGACTGTGACGACGTTTCCGTTCCTTGTCACGATTGTGTTCTGGGTGATTCTGTATTCGCCGCCGTGGTATACAGATACGTTTAGTGCTTGGTCGAATGTACGCCTCCCTCCCTCCCCGTGTTGCGAAATTATTACTAGTTATCAACTGCTTCGAGAAACTAAACTGACTTTATTGGATGCAGATCTCCCAACACGGCTTCAACTCCCTCTACGCCCTCCTCGAAGTCATCCTCCCCGCAACACGGCCCCATCCGATCCTGAACCTCCCCTTCCTGATCCTCATTCTGCTCCTGTACCTCTCTCTCGCCTACCTGACTCACTTCACGGAAGGCTTCTACCCGTACTCCTTCCTCGACCCCGGCGAGCATGGCCAGAAGAGCCGCTGGGTCGCTGCGTACTGCTTTGGTATCCTTGCTGCTATTCTCGTTATCTTTGGCGTCTCGTGGTTTCTGATCTGGCTGAGGCGGAGACTCACGCGGGGAAGGGTCAAGCGGTCATCTCACGATGTCGCGCGCGTGTATGATAATTCGGAGAGTCGGGCGCTCGAGGCGGGGACGGAAATGAAGAGTGCTGGATTTTGATTTTATTGTTTGGGGAATGCGATGGGAAATACGATTGTAGTGGTCATGATCTTGCTTATGGTTGTTTTTCTTTTCGCTGCTGCTGCGAGCTATGATAGATACCCAAGTTTATTGCTCCACACGGTTCATTTGATTGAAAATTTCGCATGCACATATTGGATTTAGAGAATCTAGATGTCTGCGATTCTCATTTTACGTATCATGTTTTTCTGGAATTGAGTCGAGTCTCACTGCTTCAACGGTTCCTGGCCTACCTACCAACGGTTTCGAAAGAGAAAGGCGGCAACTTATATACTGGAAGAATACGCACATGTGGATTTACTTCTGCAGCAAGCATCGAACCGATATGTCATTCATTAAAATGGCATCAATTCAACATAATGTACAAATCCAAAGGCCAGCAATAAGTAAGCATCATACTCTCGCCGGGATGGAGAGTGGAGAAGAGGGTCCATTTTGACGAATCTCACTCAAAAGAAAGCCAGTGTTCCAAAACTGCATATTTTTCTTAGATACTGATCAGACCTTTTCCCAGCTGGTTTCACTGCTATTACCGCTGACAGAATCCGTTGTTGTCCTTGGTCTGTTTCGGAGGCCGAGCATCCATCCCACCAGGCCACCAGGCACCCACTCGCCGATAATGCTATATGTTCTCGATCCACGACCAACATACATCACTGCTTTCTTGGACTTCCTCTTTCCGAAGATGTTCTTCAAGGCCGGCTCCAGCGCATCGAAGACCGCATAATGTAAGTTCCTCACCGGCGAACCGCGGACTGTACTGGGTCCAGCTGATGCGACAGGCCGCTGTTCAATGCTGGAGAGATATTGCGGACCGTACAGAGCGCGCTGCTGTGCGTTCCATGCGAGGACCTCGGTTCCGGTTATTTGACTCTGGGAAGTACGGTATTGAGGGCCGAGATCGACGTTCCCGAGTCTTAACTCGACAATGTCAACGTTGCCTTGCTGAAGGAGGCGGAGCTCTCTGCGAAGTGATGATGCGAAGCCGGCGAGAGCACGAGTCGTCACGACTTCTGGGCAGGCAAATGGAGCGGAGAGAGAGGACGATATGGAGGGGTAGACGAGAACGATGGTGCTGTTTGTGCTGCGGAGGGTGAGGAGGGGCAAGAAAAGTTGCGTCGTTAGGATTGGGGATAGGACTCGAGTGTTCACTGTATCCGCCCAGGTAGATGGTGGGATAGTCGCTACAGGGCCGGTCGCATAGTTCGGGGATGGCACAACGATCAGGCCACTTAGTTGACAAGTGTGCGGTGGGACGCCTGGAATGGGGAACTGAGGTTGAGTGATGAGAGTGTGGATTCCGTGTAATGAAGGATGAATTTCGGATGGCGAAGAAGGCGCCTGAAGCTTTCAAATTAGCAAACGTAGTCTTGACAACGAACAACGTGCTTAATGGTCGCTCTCACAGCTGTCAGGTCAAGCCACAGCGCCCGAATATCTGCTCGGTTTTCCGACTGGATGATGTGCTCCTCCTCTGCAGATAATACAGTGACATACACGATAAAGCCTCGACGCTCCAGATCGGTGGCAATCGACCGTGTGATTGCCTCATGTGGTGATCCGGCGATGACTGTTTGTTCCACACGTCAGGACCCTTCACTGATCGTCAACTTCTGCATCCGCCACGAACATACCGACTATTTCTTTCCGAGCACCGTTTCCCGCTTTTCTCGCCCTCCTCCGTTTCCCATTCAGCTTCTTACTACCGTAGAACAGAACACAGCTTGTGCCGACAAACGCTAGAATCGCAGCCGTCCATGCTCGATTTCGGAGAACCCAATCTTGCACGCGATCAGTGAAAGACTGCGATCGCGAAGGCGGACGAAGGTGCTGATACGTTCTCGGCGAGGGGCGAATGGAAGGAGGAAGCCATGACTGCTGGGAGAGTGTGTCTCGGATTATGGCAGCGGCATGGTCGACGTGCCGGTCGATGGAGTCTGCGACCTCCAGCGAATATCTCCTTACGTCATGCGGTATTGAAGCCAGCTGGATGAAGGCAAAGGCTCATCAGTATGGACCACTTTTTGGTCTCAGGTATAAACTCACATAGTCGAAGAAGAACTGATCGTCGCTTGTCATTGTGAAGAGGGGTTTCTAGACGGATTTTTTTGCAATCAAGGTTCGACATGACTGCGATAAGACAGAGACTGCGGCTGATAAGTTCGAGTGCTATCAGTATTCGGTCACATGAGCGCATAGCTCCGCTCGGTTCTGATGGCCATCAATCCATAGATTTCATTTGATATTCCCTCAGCCCCATCGAGAATGAGGAACCTTCATGGTATCCACTGGATCTTGTTTCTTGAACTCAGCAAATAATGGAGTGGTCTGCGCAGTGATCTTTCGGCAGCGACTATCACTATTTACAGTACCCGTCAAGTGCCTCGCGTGTTATCGACAAATACTCGATCCACTATTGTCTAGCATCATCCTGACTCTCAGGAACATCAGCACAAGAAACACAGTGTAATCCACTCGCATGGCTTCTTTTGCTATCGTTTTCGGATTCCCTGTCTTTTTGGCCTCAGGTGTCAATTCTGCCTGTTTCACGTGACAGCAGCTGACCAAGCTTCGGTTCTCTGCTGTCGTTGATTATCAATTCTAGTGTGGCCACCCTATCCTGATACGTGGATCGACGGCTTAAACCTGATTGTATCCGAGACGCCTGAAGTTGACAAATTAATTGTTCTTTCAACTTCTTAAAAATACGCTGACGCAGGCCGATGCCTGGCTAGCCGAAACGAACTTCGGCTTCTCAAGATCGAGCTTCAGTATGAACCCGCGATAGTGGTTGCTCCCACAGCTACCTTCTAGACTTACTTCGCCTCACACAGACTTACTGCCGAATAAACGTCCCTGAACTGAAGAATTTTCCACTACTTTTCAGTCCCATTCTCAAATTTGACTTGGTCATCTTGAATGTGTCCAGGTTCCAAGGTGGCAAACCTTCAACATGCGTGAAATCGACCCCTTGGTCTCAGAGTACCAGCATGACAAGCATCGACCAAGAGAATCAGAGGCCTTATTGATCCTTCGAAAAGTCGCTTCTCTGGTAAAGCCGATCATGCGGCAAAGAGATTGGAGAGTGGGAACTCTCTCTGAATTCTATCCTCCCGAGCGAAATCTCCTTGGTCTGAATATCAATGGCGGCCAGAAGATCTGCCTACGACTACGGTATGCTTCAGATGAGCGTCAGTTCATTCCTATAGAGCAAGTGGTTGATACAATGCTTCATGAGTGAGTTGATCTCAGGGCGAGATGGTTTTATTTTCTTTGCTTTGACTAACACGATGGTCAGATTATGTCATATTGTACATGGGCCACATAATCAACAATTTCATGCACTCTGGAATCAGCTCCGCGATGAGCATGAGGAGCTCATTCGGAAAGGCTACACCGGTGAAGGCTTCCTCTCTGAGGGACGACGTCTTGGTGGTCGCAAGATGCCCCTGGATGAAGCCCGCCGTCGAGCTCGAGCAGCGGCAGAGCAAAGACGGATTCTGTCCGCTGGATCTGGGCGGAGACTTGGCGGTGCTCCAG
Organism: Evansstolkia leycettana; assembly: GCA_000787455.1. NCBI lineage: Eukaryota > Fungi > Ascomycota > Eurotiomycetes > Eurotiales > Aspergillaceae > Evansstolkia > Evansstolkia leycettana. The sequence continues at coordinate 82,448 of JSYV01000068.1, read as the reverse complement.
TGCTTCGAGGAACAGATATGCGTAAAGTCATTGCTGATGCCGCTCAAAGGCGTATAGAAGTGATGAGGGGGTGCGCCTCCGGAACTGCGGAGGGTGCCCGACTTGCAGAGGAAGCGTCTAGGAACGGTTTCCGGACAAAAGCTGAAGAGGATGATGCGAATGAGCGAACAATTATGCAAGCTTACATTGAGCTGATTCAAGAGGAGGAGCGAGAGAGATATGGATCTTCGTACATTCCGCCAAGCCAGGAGAACCCAGCGGGACCTCGAACGAATGCCTCGCCTCCGCCTATCCCAGAGAGCACCAAACCTACCGTATCATCACAACCGCCACAGCCGTCGTCTGCCGATGATCCGTCCGATCTTACGGCTGATAACGACACTTACGATTCGCCGTGGACCTGTCCTATTTGTACGCTCGAGAACCCTGCCACGTATCTGTGTTGTGATGCATGCACGGCAGAGAGACCGCAACCATCTAGTTCAATATCCAGATCAGCATCCAGGCGTTCTGACGTACGCTCTGATTCTCGATCTACGAACAAACGGCCAGCGGAACGGACTACACGCAACATCCTCGCCATGAACAAGGCTCGTGTCGCTGAAACACTTGCCACCTTGGAGCAGACGACCTCGAAGAAGCCGCTTGGATGGATCTGCCACGCCTGCGGGACCTTTATGGAAACAGAATGGTGGACGTGCTCGAGCTGTGGGACAATGAAGCTAGCTTCTTAGCCGGTCTTTCTCAAGGCGTCCTCCATCTGAGCGGTAGAGTCATCGGATCTTCTTCCGTTCTCGAGCCGTCTTCTGCTCTCTGCATTCCAGCACCGATATCAGTGTTCGCTCGAACAATTGTGGGATCCTCTGCTGTGATGATATTGTCATGACCTGTACAAATTATTACTAAATACCCTTCTGCATTGACTTTATGTCTGAAATGGTTTACGATTCATGAGACAGACCATACATCATATTTGACGAGTCACCTGCCAATTCAAACTCGATATCCATCTCAGTCATCAGATACGTAGATCTCTGATCGTAGTGCAGATTGATCACGTGATACAGCTAAGCCTGACTCCACTCGTTTCTTTTTAGTTTTTCCGCCTGGCTTTGATCTTCACGTTCTTTTTCCTCCAGCTTCAGCGCTGAACAGCAGTTGTATTTTCTCACCATCAGCCTTGGGATTGCGATATTTTGCTATGACTTAGTTGATCGAGTCCAAGGCCTCATTAACTAATGACAACACCAGGTATGCCATGCAATCCACCCAATCGATTATTTTCGCCGATCCATTCAAGCAAGCAAGCAAGCCAGCAAGCAATACCAGACGCACAAAGCCCAGGACACAGAAGATGAGTGCCCTTACGTCTCAACGACATGGCCAGAATTCTGAAATGATGAGAACATTATCGAACCGAAACTTTTTAGGAAGAGCCGGAAGAGGTATGACAAGTGGTTACAATAAATAAGAACCCTTGTCGTCGGTGCTTATAATGGTTCTGCTGAGAGGAGTTTTTCCATGAGTTGAGACGGGACCATCTTTGTTGCTTTCTTGTGTCCAAGTCTTGTTGCTGTCTTGATTATTGTCTCATGGCTTATTCTTTTGCTTCGTGTCTCAGGACTTGCAAGGCGGGTCTTGCTAATGCGTTGTGAATGTCTAGGTTTCCAATTACCATAGTTTCGTATTCGATATATTGTCGGATTTTGGGTTATCTGTCGGAATTGAGCGGTCTCGGAAAAGTCGACAAGAAATCGCGTTTCACCAAGGACAGCTCTTGTCAGATTAGCAGCGGATATTCTCGTGGAGCTCATTTTCTGAGAATTCCCTTCTTCAGGAATGGAAATTATACATCAATTCAAGATAATCTAAGTCTATGAATCACTTTTCTCTTCCGACATCAATCAACTCCAAGAATATAGGACTTTTCACAAGAACCAAACTGTACATAACGCCATAGAATGCATGTTTACATTGATTTCCAACACCCACAAGTTCATATGCTCAAGCGATATTGATGAACTGTCGCTTCTTCCCTGTTCCCATCTTCTGGCGTTGTTGCTCCTCCCATGTCTCCTCGTCCACGTAATCCCTGGTACTTTGTTCGCGGACCTGGTTGCTGATGAATTGCAGAGCAGAGAGATTGAAGCCCATCTCATCCTTCTGGCGGGCCAGAACGCGACGCAGCGACGCTCTGATGCTGTCCAGCATGGGCCGCATCATCTTACTGGTAATGATCTGGCGGTGATGTGTCTTGAGCATGAAGAAAAGCACGCGGCAAGTGAGTGGGATATCCAATCCCCGACTGGCCCAGATGTTGAGAAATGTAAAGAGCGCAGTAACTTTGGAGAATGGCAAGACGAGCAGGGCGTCTTGGAGCGCAGCCGCTGGGATTTTCTGAACCACGTTCAACACATGGCGTTCGGCGGAGATGTTGCCGAGCGCCATATAGAGCGGGCTGCGAGCTGGTGGCGCGGCGTTTGGTTGTGTCGCTTTGATTTCTCTCCATTCGCGCATAACTTCGAGATCTTCCATGCCCATGTCAAGAGCTTCCATAATCTTTTCTCCGGCCATGAGAGTCGCGGCTGTCTGCTTGCTGGCGTCGACCGCCTCAGCCTTTTCTTGGCCTTCGCCGTCTTCGTCTTGCTCCAACGAAGCCGTCAGAGTGCTGTCGTACATCTCCTCAAGTTCCTTCTCACGCTCTTCTTCAAGGAAGATCTGCTCATCGGTCTGCTGCCAGATGCGGATACTTTTATCATGGCTCGCGCTGACGATGAATTCGCCAGAGTGGCTGATCGCCAAAGCCCAGATCTCACCGTGATGGCCTTCGAGTTTCTGAATCTGCTCGAATTTGTCCCCGTCCCAATACTTGATCATACGGTCCTTGCTAGCACTGAAGAAATTGTGTCCATTGCCCTCTTTGTTATTGGGCACAAAGGCAACGGCCATGATGCTGTCTTCGTGAGCAAGGAAGGATTTATGGCAGTCACCAAAGTCCAGGCCCCAAAGACGCACAGTCTTGTCCGCTGAGCAGGTGACAATCAGCTTACTATCGTAGGATATGTCCATGTTCAAGACAGGAAGCTTATGGCCGTAGAGATTGAGGAACAGCTTCAGTGAATCAACGAAGAAGATCTTGACAGTGTTGTCTAGAAGAGATACGGCGAGAAGCCGAGCATCGGGTGAGAAACGAAGACTGAGTATATCATCTGAAACTTTCAGAGTCCGTGTGTGTACAAGCTTCAGTCGGGGCGTCGTTCGCTTGGTACCGGGGATTTCCTCTTGTACAACTTGGAAATTCCAAAATTTTGCAAATTTGTCGGCGCTGCCACTGACCATGGACTTGCCGTCGGGATGAACATGGAGCGACCAAACTGGTCCATCGTGGGCTTTGATTGTGTCAAGCAGAGTAGACGACGCGATGTCGAAGACCTCCAATTCACCATTCTTGTTGCCGACAACAACAATCTTGTCACCGGGAAGAAAAGCGGAGCATAATGCATAGCCACACTCCATCGTCCGCAAGCAACTCTGCGTCCGTACATTCCAGACCTTCAGACTGCCGTTAGAAGCAGACGCGAGCATTCGGTCGTCAGAGCTCAACACGATGGATCGAATATCAGTCCGGTGACCGGGGATATCCACGGCTAGGTTCCTGGTATATTCGTTGTCCTCGCTGTCCTTGTTCTTCTTGCTTGCAGTTACAACGCTATAGACCTCGAGCTGGTTATTTGTTGTTGCAGCGAGAAGCTGAAGATTGCCGCTCGACTTTGTGGTTATCCAGTCAAAAGACCGGATCTTTCCACCGGTCCGAACGATAACGTGAGGAACGAAGACTTCTGTTACCGGAGCAGAGGAAATATCATCCGCCTTGTCATTGTCAGCTTCGGCAACGGCATTCTCCCCATCAGCAGTCCGCTGGGCCGCCTTCTCTTTCTCCTTCCGCCTCTTGCGCTTCCTTGCTAGACTCTTTTGTACCTCTGTTTCCGAACGGATCCGCCAAATCTCTACCGCCTTCTCGGAGCCGTGAATGCCAATATAGTCTGCACGTGGATGAAAGCGAATGCCGATGGTGCGGTCTTTGCCGTTGCGGTAAAACGTTCCGCGATCTGTGAGAATCTTGCGATCTTCCGAGCCAACCTTTTCCTTGGCGACTTCAATCATGGCGCTCTCGTCGATCGACCATACCTTGAGCTCTCCATCGTTCCCGGCCGTGATGCAACCGCTTTGATCTGGTGAAAGACCCAAGCTCCAGCATTCTCCGTTCGTTTGTGCCACGTGCGTCTCAATGCAATGTTGCGACCCAAGATCCCAAATTTTGATCAGCGAATCCTTGCCCGTCGTCAAAAGGAATCCCGCGTGCTCACTCTGCCCTGCGGCATTGAGCAGCTCTGGTGAGGGAAAGAGAAAGTGGAGGGATGTGACTTGGTCGGTGTGTCCGCGAAGCTTGAATAATCCGACTTCCGCGATCAAGTCCCAGACAATGATATCTGTATCTTTTGATCCGCTTGCAAGGCGCACGCCGGCATTATCGAAGGCAAGTTGGGTAATGGCGGATTTGTGGCCGTTGAAGGAGATTATCACAGTGGCAGTCCTCGAATCCCAGAGACGGATAGTGCCATCTTCGTATCTAGATAAAGCCGAAATAACCCTCTTAGAAAAAATTTGCTAATCCGTGATCAGAAAGTAAACCTACCCGACTGCGAAAATATCCTCATCTGTTTTGCTTTGCGTAATTGTCGTGACTTGTGCTCTACACGACGAATCGCGCCATCTCCCAAGCAGTTCTCCCTTCTTTACATCCCAGCAAAGCACCTCTTCGCTCGCGCCAACAACCGCTCGTCCTGCGCCGGTGCGCCGCGCAGCACCAGAGACATCTTCATCTTTGGTCCAAATCGCATTCGACGACGTGGAGGCAACGAGGCCAAAAGTGTTCGAATGTTCGAATTTTCTGAGACGCAGTCAATATCAATAGCTCAACGTTAGTATTCAAGAGAGAATTCACTTACAAATACGACTTGACCATCGTTGAGCGCCCTCGAACAGAAACATAAAAATTTTGGAGCTCCGATGTCTTCACCGCGGAGATTTGAGTGATAGCGATAAGTTCAGTCCGAAAGACAGGCTACGGGTGACCACAGCGACCATTTGAGATATCATCACCGCCTTGTGTGCAGGTGCGGGATGACGCCTACCGCGACTTCTACTGCTCCCCCAATCCAACGCAACACCCAAGCTTCTGCCCTGCCTAGTGTTCTAATTGGTTTTGGAATCGATGAATTGTATCTGCCGTCATGCTTCTTCTTGACTACCAGAATGTTCTGATCCAGTCCCTCCTCACGGAGCGGTTCTCCGGGTACAAACAACCCCCACCCATGTATACACATGGCGGACTGTCGAGGCACCAGCTAACCGAGTTGCTACCTGCAGAGCACCCCCAGTTTCAATCGATCAGATCGTCTCTGATTTCGATGGCGTGACCTTCCATCTTTCCACACCGGAGTCAAAATCGAAAATCCTTATCTCGATTAATGTGAAATGCTTCAAGGAGCTAGTTCAGTATGGAGCCCAGGAAGTGCTGGAACGGGAATACGGCCCTTATATCGTCAGCCCCGAGCCTGGATATGACTTCTCCGTTCAAGTTGACTTGGAAAATCTTCCCGCGGAGCAGGAGGCTAGAGATGAGCTCATCATGCGCCTTGCGTTGCTGAAGCGCAACGCAATGGCAGCACCCTTTGAGCGGGCATTTGACGAGTTTGCGAAGCTGTCGGAAGAAGCCTCGAGATATACCACGGAGTCCGCGCCGCAAGGCGTCAAGGAAGGGGGTGAGGTCATGGCAATCCATTACCGCGAAGAGGAGGCTATCTACATCAAAGCGAGCCATGATCGAGTTACTGTTATCTTCAGCACGATCTTCCGCGAGGAGACTGATCGCATTTTCGGAAAAGTGTTCTTGCAGGTCGGTTAACCTTTGGCCTGGTCACTTCCTCTGAGAGTGTGTGAATACTGACTCTTCTGAAGGAATTCGTTGACGCCAGAAGACGTGTATTGACCTTGCAAAACGCTCCTCAAGTGCTTTTCCGCAGCGACCCTCCGCTGGAGCTGCAGGGAGTTCCCGGTCTTCAGAAATCTGGCGATGGTGAAATTAGCTATGTCACTTTTGGTAATAATGCACTCCGTCGCATTCATGAAAACCGGTGGAGCGCTGACAACGCCATAGTTCTTTTCCCTCGTCACTTGACTCCTCAGCGCCGCTATGAGAATATCTCCCACATCCAGACATTCCGTGATTACTTCCACTACCATATCAAAGCATCTAAGGTAATCCTGCTCTGTGTCTCTCTCGTTATAGCGACCTGTATGCTCATCACGTTTTTTACTCTAGGCATACATCCATACAAGAATGCGCAAGAGGACCGCGGACTTCCTCCAGGGTAAGTGTCATTGAATCGGATTCTGTTTGGCAGATGCTAACACTGTTGCAGTGCTCAACCGTGCTCGGCCAGAGAACGAGGAGCGGGAAAGAAAGACAGCCAGTGGCCGTACCTTCAGGGTCCAGGGCTAGTCTCGAGCTTATTGTCTCCTTCATGTTCATACTATTATTTCGCAGAAATGGTTGCTTTCAAGCAGGCGCAATGACGACGGATGTGCGACTCAGTATCAACGTAGCTGGGAATGTATAGCTTTTTTATACGTCTCTGATGTACAGCGCTATCTGCACTTAGTGGAAGCACTCGAATGCCCTAATTCGGGACTTTTCAAAATAGGACAACCATGAGTTATGACCTACCTCGTGCCTCTTAGTTTCGTTGGTTCTCTTTTGATCCTGAACCCTGCCAACGGCTTGCATATCAGGTCAGCGCGGATGAAAACATCTAGCAGAGGGTGGTTTGACGCTCAAGTAAGTACTTCCTTCAATCGGATTCTAGTCATTAAATGGATTTTCTGAAGGCCTCAGCCAGGTACCAGTTAGACAGTAAGATGCCCCAGTGCACTGCACTGCATACCCGCCGTTCGATGTTGGCATTGCTTTCTGAATGGTATACATGAACCTGTATCTGGATGTCGATTCAGCGAGGATGAAGTCAGTGCAAATGGATAACAGCTGCTGGACTCTCCTTATATGATTTGGGGGTCAATTGATTCTCGATCCAAAGTCAGGGGGTAATCTGCACTAACTATAACATGATTTGAGAATGTCACTTTATACTGCTCTGTCGTCAATCAACGTCCTTCTGACATAAGGTAAGACACCCTCATTGCCTCGTACAATGACATTGATGAGAATTGTGCTATCAAAACTACTCATGGAATAGAATTTAGTCTGTAAAAGTAAGGGTTTATCTCAGATCTTTCAAGATCCATGTAAGATAGCATCTTGGGAGAAATATCAGACAAAGCAAGAGTCAGATAGAACCACTCTTCATGTAGTGAGGATAGACAATCATAGAGACAGCTTTCAACTGTTATGGGAAGCCATTCACTCTGACAGCAGAGTGGCACCCAGGCCCCCATTCACAGTGCTCAACACAAATATAGTTCCCATCACACGATGTCATCTCACCACCCACATAGCCGCTTCCACCATCGACAGACACACTTCTGCAGCTTGAGCCTGGCACGAGGCTTGTAAAGGACGACTAAGCACAAGATGCGTAAAAGGGGTTCTCGCCTCTGGACGTGGGTCTTCTTCAGGCTGTTTCCTAAATGTGCATCCCTCGTCAATAAAGCAGCACCAGAGTCACCAGAGCCACCAGCATCACAGTCTCCAGACCTGCGAGCCTCTGGGTCTCAGATATCTCAGGAATCTGAGCTCTCGGACATCCCAGACGCGTTCTATCAATATTGCCAAACTCTTCAGGAGCTGGAGGATAAGATGGCTCAGGCTCAGATGTCGAACGTGCTCCAGCGGGCTGATCAATCTGTGGTCTCTGATGTAAGTGTCCATTTCAGACTACGTCTACCAGGCACGCCTTCATGAAATCTGAACAGCTGACAGAAGATAATCCAGACAAACTCGGCCAGCGTCCAGAGCTTCCTTACGTACACCATCGGCTCTAGAGATTGGCCTCTTACCACCGATGATTCCCCCAGAACTTCCATGGCCGCATTGTCTTTGGATGAAGATAGTGTGAGAAGACTCGACAGTGTTCGTCAGGTGTTCGCCAAGGTGTACGGCCTTGCCAAAGTGGCTTTCACTATCTTCAAGAACTATGCTGTCACGGTCAGTAACGTCTCATCTCGAGCAAAACGAAGCATACAAAAGTCCATACTGACGATCACAGATGGATGACTCCGAATTCGATCTGGTTTTCCACATCCTGAAGGCCGAGTCTATTGTCAACACTTACGCTATCCCAGACCTCATCGAGGCGACGGAAAGGCTGTACCACGCTCTCTATGCTAGAGTCACCATGGAGACCGCAAACGCTGACCTGTGTGCCGGATACCTTATGGAAATCCCTCGCAGGACCAGTAGAAATCAATTCTCGCTCCCAGAGGCATATCACACGCACAGGATACTCGTTGCTTTCAAGAAGATTCTCGACTCTCCGTCTGTTTGTAGCGTTCTGAACCTCGACCTGGTCAAGCAGCACCAAGAGGACATCATCATTGCCGCTGTCGACAAGCTTGAAAAAACCGGCTTCTTTCCGGACGACCTGCTGGGCTATCGTGCTTGCACTTTGGATTTGCTGCGCCAGAAAGATAACGGATTCCACGACAAGTATGGCCACTTCCGTGAAATCTATACCATGCCACCATTGAAAGTACTGGTTCTCGCCTCCGAGAAGTACCTTTCAGTCGCGCCCCGGGACATGGCAAAGGACGATATCCCGACTGATCAGCTGGGGTTTATCGACATGAAGGAACTCAACTATGATCGGTGGGAACGTGAGATCATTCTCGATCATCGCCAGGCGACTTTGGCCAAGCTCGAGGGCAAAGTGATCGGTCAGCTCAGACAGGAAGATAATGAGATGAACCCTGTCGTCGAGTTTAGTCAGGAGAAGAAGTGCGTTTGTCTTGCGATCTGTAGCTGCGCCATGGAATGCACGAATGATGTTGAGCGTCCCTGCCCTTGCGCTGAGCGCATGCTGCGTATCTACCACGCCCGCCGCAGTCGCGAGCAAAGCCACCAGGAGTTCGGTGATCGCTGCACCAATCTCGCCAAACTCGTCTTTGAGGGGCTTGTGTACATCCATCGCGACGCAGAGGACTCTGAGATCGTGGAGGAGCTGGATGCATTGCTTGAGCTGTTTGATCATGAGTTTAAGAAGCACCATCGTCTTCAGCGCCAGGCGTCATTGGTCCGGTGTTGAATTTTGACTGGTATTGCAATCCAACAGAGATTGACGGGAGATGCATTCTGATCTTATTCTGGCGCAGGACTCCAGGTGAATGGCAAAGTGGAAGTTGAACATGGTTTAGTATTGGGGAGGCCCTTTTCGTTCAAATTTTCAAAGCGTAATAGGTTTGCAGATCCAATCTCAAATTGAACAATTTGAAAGAAGAACTAAAGCTGCCCAGGAGCCCTCCATAACCCGGTCAGAACTCTTGTAAATTATGATGACCATGTACACTGTATGGCTGGTGTTGTTTCTCCGCGCTGACTAGTCTGTCTGCGCGTGCTCAAGCCTCTCATCATTTGGCATCAACTCCTCGTCTCGATCGTCATCCCGTCAGTCATGATCAACTAGATGTGAACCCCAATTTATTTCCTTCCGCAGCATCTCAGTGCGCTGGGAGGGCAGTTCTTTTTCCGCGGGCATGGTGAACCAGCTCGTTGCTGCTTCTAATAATACCGTATGCCTTGTACTCACCCCCCTGTGGATCGCCTCTCCGACCAAATTACGATTACTACCGAAAGCGCCTGCGCGGCAATATCACGCACTACTGCCCTCGTACGGCGTCATTACTCCGACGCCGGAGGATAAAGACGATAAAACAAAGAAAGCTCCGATCTCCAGATCTCCATTTCGCTTCGAGACGGGATACGCTCTCTGCGCCAAACGTCCGTCGCGTCCCTTTCCTCCGCCGTTCCTGTCTCTGCCCTCTACATCGTTCTCCGACCCCTTAACTACCCACTATCAGAGCCAGGATAAGAGATTATCCGTCCAGGGCGAACTGATCCGGGGCTTGAACAATGGCGACGACGCTGTGCTTGTTGCGGAGAATTTCATTGGTGTCAATGATGGGGTAGGCGCTTGGGCTACGAAGCCGCGTGGGCATGCTGCGTAGGTTCTTTTGGCTCCTTTCTTCCATTTCGTCAAGACGTTCGCGATTAACATGCGAGGCTAAACTCTGCTCTTGGGCAACTTAGTCTCTGGTCAAGATTGATTCTACATTTCTGGGCACTCGAAGTCGAAAGAGAAGTCAACAACGCTTCTGATCCCGACCCGGTCGAATTCCTCCAACGTGCCTACGAGGAAACCATACGCGCGACCACCTCCCCGAATGAATGGCTCGGAACCACAACCTCGGCGACGGCACTTTTGCACTGGACCTCTCGTGATGGCTGCTCAAAGCCATTGCTGTACATCACAAACCTAGGGGATTGTAAGATCCTTGTCATTCGACCGAGTGAGGGGAAGGTTTTGTTCAGGACTGAAGAGCAATGGCATTGGTTCGACTGTCCCATGCAGCTAGGCACAAATAGCGTCGACACTCCTCGCAAGAACGCTGTGTTGTCCAAGGTCGACCTGGAAGAGAATGACATTGTTCTGGCGCTTTCTGACGGCGTGATTGATAACTTGTGGGAACACGAGGTGGTGACTATAACTCTTGATAGTGTAAAAAAGTGGGAGGAAAAGGGCCGAGATAATCATTCACATGGCAATCGGATCCATAACGCTGATGAGAGAATGGTATTCGTGGCGAGGGAATTACTTAAAGCTGCACATGGCATTGCGCAGGATCCGTTTGCGGAGAGCCCGTACATGGAGAAGGCAATCGAGGAAGGCCTTGCCATTGAAGGGGGTACGTTCAGCCAATTTCTTGCAAGGACCCGTTCGGTTATTACTGACGGATGCTGATGTCGTTACTTGCCAGGTAAAATGGACGACATCAGTGTTGTAGCTGCCGCCTGCAAGAAGAGAGAGAGCTGAGGAGTGCTCTCCGACATGCTATTTCGGCATCACTTTTCTTCACACTTCAACATGCCGCCGTGCTCTGGAATACTAAGCACGAGCTTCCCATTTCTGTGGAAACAGCCCATGTCCCAGGTACGGGTGATCTCGCGTCCTCCTGTAAGAGACGGTGAGATGCGAACCACACCAGCATCATCAAGGGGTACCTTGCTATGATGCCAATCGCGCTCTTGATCTGTGATTTCCGAATGAAACCTGCTATGCAGAAGCATGTACTCGCGCCGAACTAGCCCTCCGCAGGTCATGATTGAGCTTTTTCCCATTCGCGCCAGCACGCCCCATGCCACCCGACCGGCGTCTCCGCGTCTGCTAATCCGAGGCACTTCAGTCAATGATACAGAAGGAAAAGCTATAGCGTTACAAAGGCCTCCAATTCCTTCAATGCGATTTCTGCCTTTAAGCATCGATTTGGTGGAATCATCCAACCGTGTACATACTTCGATATGACATTGTATATGACTGTACTTAATTGCTGTAATGCACAATGGCATCTCCTGATTATAGAAAACGTTATACTATGCAAGACGGAATGATGTTCACTCGAGCTTTGAATCCATCACAGTCGGAATGTCTTCCTACATGCACATCTCACCTCCATCTCGGAGATGATACGCACAGACCACATCTAAACCACCGCCAACGAAAGGCAGACTCCGCCCGGCAAAAAAGTTTCATGAGACCATCTCGACCTCAACTAGCAACACGTTTCTTGCTCTCTAAAACACACAAATTACCAGATAATCCAGAATCGAAATGAGGGCCAAGCGTTCGAAGAAGTATCGTAAGCTCATGCATCAGTATGAGCTTACTTTCGGGTTTCGAGAACCATATCAAGTGCTAGGTAAGCATTCTGCGCAGATCCAACAACCAGATGGAGATACACCAATGGAAAAATCCAGGGCAATTTCGCTGATAGCATATGTGACAGTTGATTCTAATTTTCTTCGCGCCGTTCATTCCTTCAAGATGGACCTCATCCCTGCTCTCGAACGCACACTCCAAGGAAAAGTCAAGCCACGTACGTACAGAACTTCTACTCGTGCGAACCACGAAGCAGTTACATCGAACTAACCAGCAAATGACTATATATAGTATTGACAAAATGCTCACTTGCGGCAATTATGGCCTCACAACCCATTAACCCAAAAACCAACAATCCCGTGCGTCCTCCACACCTCCCCCCGCCGACGACCCTCCCACTCCGCCATTGCTCGCACAACGACGATTCCACACCCATCGACGAAGTCGAATGTCTACTCTCACTACTTAGCCCGAGTGCCGAGGCTAAGAAGAATAAAGAGCACTATATCCTCGCAACGGCGGATCCGCCGACCCCTGAAAAGGCCGCCGCTGCGACGACTGGCGACGCGACGAAGAAGAGGAAGCGCGGCAGCGACAGAGAGGCAGAGCAAGGGCTACGCCGTGCAAAGGCTCTCAGACACGGTGCGAGGGCTATTCCCGGTGTGCCGATTGTGTATGTCAAGCGGTCGGTGATGATTCTGGAACCGATGAGCACGCCGTCGGAGAACGTCAGGGAAGGTGTCGAGCAGGGGAAGTTCAGGTTCGGTCTTAATGATGAGTCTTCGTTGGGCAAGCGGAAGAGGAATGCGGACGATGGGGAGGAAAAGAAGAAGAAGGGTGGGCTTAAGAAAGCGAAAGGGCCGAATCCGTTGAGCGTGAAGAAGCCGAAGAAGCGGGTGAAAGAGACAGCGAATTCGGAGTCGGTGACGAAGAAGAAAGAGAGCGAGAGACAAGAAGAGGGTAATGATAGACACGAGGGGGGTGATTTCGAGGGCCCAGAGAGAACAGAGGAGGGAGAGTCAGCTGCACCAAAGGCAAAGAGGAGACGGCGCCATCATAAAAGTGCTAAACGGGATGGAAATGATGCTGATGATACGGAACAACAAAATGATGGCGAAAGCACTTCTGTCCCCGCAGAATCAACGGAATGATCCGGCTGTTCTTATGATATACTACTTACTGTCTACCACTATGTACAAAGATCTGTTGACTCATCGGTATGGCGTTGTGGATGGGAGGTTACTACGGAACCAAAAGTCATTATTCAGCTTGTTTTCGATCTCGTCATTCTCATGCTACTCATTCCCGATCCTACAGGATAAAAGGGCCACACTGTGTCTTCGTCTCAAACTGAGGAGTAGGCGATTTGTTCGTTCCAGGATATGATAGCATATAATACAGATCTGATGATATAGTACAGTAGAATCCCAATTCAGTGGTATGCACTTTGAGACATGCAGAATGTCCCATTCGTACGAAAAAGATAGAAACGCCTGAAGTCCCTTATACGTCCGCGTCGATCAGTAGACCAAGCATTCTGACCATATGCAATGTCCCCCATAACCATGCAATGCTTTCGCCTCATCTCTTCTTTTTCAATGAGCCGGCCCAATTGCCAACCATCCAATCTTCAACGAGCAGCGTAAATTCCTACTGCGTCGCACCCTCCGTCGACGACGAGATCCCCTGCTCTCGGGCCCTCTCATCAGCCCAAATCTGTTCAATTCGCTTGCGCTTATCGCGGGCCTGATCCCGGTTCTTCTTCGCGCGGGCATATCGCTCTGCGGCTAGACACCGGTTGACTTCGCGCTTCACTTCGTTGCAGTTGCCGAGCGCTTTCCAGAGGAAGCCGCGGGCGTGGCATTCGTCCAGCGCTGTCATGATTTCCTCGCAGTCTATCATACAAAAGAAAATGTTAACTACTTGATTAAATGGTCTGTCTGTACTCTCACTGGGGAAGAAAGAAGGATCGTACGTACTGGCGTTGTATGGAGTGTGAAGGTGGGAATGCATTTTGAACTATTCAAGTCGGGCGGAGGTGGTATGAGAGCGTTGCGGTGGTCGATAAATGTCTGGATAGTTTGATAATCGGTTCAAGGGAGAGAGTTACTGTTCATGTGTGGTCCAAATTGTGAGAAGGTATATCGTAATTACCACATCCAATCTCGATCACCAAAGCTTTCCTTTCCATGAAATGCTCCGCTCTGCTGCGGTCTTCCTAATCGCCAGGCGGTGAGACGATCGACTTCTGGTTCTGCCAGGCGGAGACGAACCACGAGAAGAAAAAAGAAAAAAAATATCACTTATCGCACTCGATCCAGCTGGGGGTGTGTGAACAGCAACACCGTTCGTGGTGGTTGAATCTGCCAATTTTATCTCGTGTATCGATCGCCTGGCAGAGATTGAGATTCCTGAGTGTGTTCATTATTTGAATAGATCTGACCGCTCGTGTAAAGCCTGGGCGCTAGCTTTGAGCCCGCCCCGCCGTTATCGAGATTTTCAAATTTTTTAGATCTTGAACAAAGTTTCGCTTCAGATTTCTCCTTGCAAACACTTTCACGATGTCTATGATTACTACTACTGCTTGGGTGCGGCGAGGCGTCGCTGCCCAATTCCCTACCAAATATGAGATCGACGAGGAAGAGATGGAGCGGATATCCAAGCTTGCGCGGATGCAGCTCGAGGGAGCCAAGGAAGACTTGAAGGCTGCTACGGCAGGGAAGCCTGAAGACGAGACCATGGACGAGGACAATAAAGAGGAGGGTCAAGATGCGATGGAGGAAGATACTGGCAAGCAGGCGGAGAAGTCTGCGGAGGATAAGCAAGAGTGAGTGCCGTTCGACTCGTGGTGTACAAGAAACAACATGGCGGATGCAGTTTCTAATTGGTAAATTGCTATACAGTGATGACGACGACCTCAAAGAATACGATCTCGATCACTATGACAGCGATGAGGTGGACGAGGACGGCGAGAAGATCACAATGTTCGGCAATATCAAGTCGCTGGCCTACCACCAGCCAAACGAGGAGGATCCGTACCTGGTGATTCCCGAAGATGAGGATGACGAGGAAAGAGAGGAGCTTCAGATCTTGCCTACGGATAATTTGCTTCTCGCCGGCAAAGTGGAGGATGAAGTTGCGCACCTCGAGGTGTATGTCTATGAGGACGAGGCAGACAACCTCTACGTTCACCACGACATCATGCTTCCCGCTATTCCTCTTTGCCTTGAATGGCTTGATATCCCAGTTGGAAAGAGCGCGGAGGAGAGAACTACGGGCAACTTCGTCGCTGTGGGAACGATGGAGCCCGACATTGAGATTTGGGATCTCGACGTGGTGGATTGCATGTATCCCAATGCTATCCTCGGACAAGGCGGAGAGGACGAGACCGATGCCAAGAAATCGAAGAAGAACAAGAAGAAGAAGCCTAAGGCGAATGACGAGTACCACGTCGACTCGATTCTCGCACTAGCCGCGAATCGACAGCATCGCAACTTGCTCGCCTCCGCCTCTGCTGACAAGACCGTCAAGCTCTGGGACCTCAATACCACCAAATGCGCCAAATCTTACACCAATCACACAGACAAGGTCTGCGCCCTGGACTGGCATCCCAAGGAGTCGACTGTGCTGCTCAGCGGAAGCTATGACCGTACTGTGGTCGCTGCGGACATGAGAGCAACCGACGCCAAGGCGCGCTGGGGTGTCGATTCAGACGTCGAGAACGTCCGGTGGGATCCTCACGATCCCAACTACTTCTACGTCACTACGGATAGCGGAATGGTGTACCGTTACGATGTTCGCAACATCCCCGCCACCCCTCAAGACTCAAAACCCGTCTGGACCCTTCAGGCCCACGATTCGTCCGTGTCTTCGTTCGACGTCAACACGACTATCCCCGGTTTCTTGGTTACTGGGTCTACCGACAAGCAGGTCAAATTATGGAACATCCAAGACGACAAGCCGAGTATGGTAGTCTCGCGCAAGTTGGAGGTGGGCAAGGTCTTCTCTACCACCTTCGCGCCGGACTCTGAGGTGAGCTTCCGTCTGGCCGTGGCTGGTAGCAAGGGTGTCGTGCAGATCTGGGATACGTCGACTAATGGCGCGGTGCGCCGCGCGTTTGTCTCCCGGATGCCGTCTTTGGAGGGTGAAGTGAAAGAGCGTATGATCGGATTGGAGGCTGATGGCAGTGAATCGGAAGACGACGCAGGCGCGGATGTGGTTGCGCAGGGTGGAGATGGTTGGGAGTCGATGGATGAAGATTAATTTTCTTCAAGATAGGAAGGCGGTCGAATTCCGAACTCGGGCCATATTGAAGAGAAGAGCTTGGGTAACTGTTTTCGCAGATATCTGCTCAATTATTTTAGTTTCTGTGTAGTACGTTTAGATCAAAACGATGAGATACCCCGGATCGTGACCGTACGTAAAAATACCCATTATTACTTGAATCTTCCACCACGATCCTCTGACAATTTCGACGACGAGGACGGTACATTACGTGATTTACTTATCTCTATGGCAGTGGCTTTGAAACCATATTGATATTTAGGAGTAGTGTTCTTTTCGGGATTTAAATGCACTCCTGAGCGGTATGTGTACTGTACTACGTAGTGATCTGATGCCATGTGAGGTGGGGCTTAGTATGATTATCCCAGTTCTTCAGAAATCGAAATCTCAGGTGATCAAGTGGTCCTAGTTCCTCAACCATGTGAACTTGTCAGTCTTGCAGTTATCACATTAGCAGTGATAGTACAGCCAAACCAAAGGCTGGACGCATGACTACAGTACATACCCTCTGCAAGTCTGGAAGTCTGCAACCGTAGTAATCGCTAATGGTGAAACACAGGGGAGCAAGAATACTGTCGTATCCTTCAGAAAACCACATCAATAACACAGTTGCACTTTGTAAGTAAAACTACTGCATGTTGTGTGTCATGGTGCCTCAATCGATCAACCAAATGGCAGGCTGGGCTAGGAAGCTCCCGTGACGTGGAGAGTGTGTGCCATGGACTCGTGGATACAGCAATTCTGATTGATCTCTGTGGCTGGACAATAGTGTGACTTGCCTTGCTGGTCGCTGGCACTTAGTACAATACTCTGTACGGAGTTGGAGTCCAGCGCCCTCCAAATCCTATCAGACTCCAGACTTTCAGAGTCATGAAACGGGGACGTTTTCCGGCGTGCCTAATAATATGCCTGAACTGTTCCAACTTCATGCCTTCAGAGTAGACCAGCACATTGAGGGTTTCCGATGACGTGGCGTCGCGGTACCTGGCGCTAACCGGCACCATCGTCCGACTTGGTCCCAGAAGCCCCGCCGTTTGGAAAAGATGGCGGCCACAATTGGTTGAGCAACTTCAGCAAAAGGAAACAGAGCCTTTTAGGGAGCGGAGATCACAGGGACTTGGCCAGTGGTCAGTGGTTTCATGTTGCATCCAGACTGAACACAACACAGCGAATGTGATCGATAGCCCGTTTGCTGTGGCATCATGGCATGACTCCGTATGGTGGACGGAGTAAGGTAGTAGTACAGAGGTGCTTCCTCCCTCTCCCACTGCCGACGGAAGACAGCTGGGTAGCGATCAGGTTGTACAGAAATTAATTGTAGATAATTAGCTGTTATAATGTGGAAGAAATGGCGCACTGAAGCACAAAAAAATGAAAAAAATTTTGTTCCAAGGATCAGATCGAATCTAGAATCTGGCATCCCAGGAGCAGGACCGAACCAGAAGTATTTGAGGAGAGATTGGTCTCCATCAGAACCAAAGTTGAGCCCACCTTTGGACTCGAAGATGGGGAAACGCACTGAGGTTCTGCCATCACTGTGGATTTGGAGGGTACGGATTACCTTGGAAAATTGAATTGATTCTGAACAGCAGAATATCGTAATACCTTTAGGCGCAGTGCTTGTGAATGTCCTCAAAGCTTAAGCGCCCAGGCTGTCCGTTACCCGGCCCTGTTCGGCGCTGGGAAACTTGGGAGTTGTTCCCGTGGTTCGATCGTTCGCCTTCCCGCCATACTCAGGGCACTCGTGGATTCTTTTCTTTTCGCCTCTCCCTTTCACTTCCATCCCATCGCTTCTCTCTTGCCTCTTATCATTCCTTCACCATGTCCTTGGTGCTGTGATCTCGGACTCGTTTCCATTCTCATTCCTTTTCTATCTCTTTCTCGGTGCGTTCCTGGTTGTACGCTCCTTTTCTTGAACACCTTTACTCGAAACGCAACACCCCCATCCCTTGAGACAACTTCACGAAGCAAGAATCTCCACGACTACCTTTTTGCAGCGCAAAACTGGTGGGACATTCATTCAGATCCGTTTCGACTTCTCTGACAGTGCCGCTGGATGCCATTTGGCACTCTGAATCTTCGACAGCGAACTTGACATCTGATACGTAACGGAACATTCTTGATATCTTCCATTCCTTCCTGCATCCACGATCGTCAACCACGCATTCCTTGTCGTTCTCCGCAAAATCGACTGGACTATCCCAAAAAGAAAACGGATAGATCCTAAAAATAGAGCAGATCAATAGATTAGAAAAGAAGTCTACTGGAGAACTGTTCGCTCAGCGTCGTCTTCGCCAAATAACGTCTTCACCATGTCGACTTTGACCCGCGCATTCACCAAGCGCAATAAGCGCCCTGAGGTATCTGCGCCGATGCCATACCGTGAGGGACAGATCAAGTTCTCTTCGGGCACAATCAAGCGGGAAAAGATCTCTGCGCCCGTCCAATTGCTCTCGACGACAAACATGCTGGTCTACAATGCCCCCGACATTCACCCGATGACATCTTCGTCTTCGTCTTCGTCCTCGCTGCAATCTGGCGACGGCTCGGAAGCCTCTATATCTCCCAGCAGCGTCGCCACGCCCGTCACATCACCGGAGGCTTCGTCGCATGAGGCGTCTCCCGTCGAACCGGAGCTTAACCACCTGTCTGGCTACTTTCCCAAGCGATCGGCCACTGTGACGAGCCACCCTCGGTCGTCTACCTCATCAACTTCCACTGACGGTGCGCCGGTGGTTCCCAGGCGTGCGCTCTCACACACCAAACGGTCGCATCAAGAACTTGCCCGGCAGCGGTCGCTGTCACGACTGTCTCCTCCTGCACTGAACTCAGTGCGCAGCAACCCCTCGATCCGATCCACGCGGGAATTCTTCCAAGCTGTATCCCAGCCTCATCCGTTCGGAAAGGAACTTGAACAAGTGAATGAGGTGGCAGAGGAGTTCGGCAGCACGCATGTGCTCGACGAAGAAGAGCTCATTCTCGAGCGCAAAGGGCTCAAGAAGTTCACTGCCGAGGAGTATCTCCTGGAGATCGAAGACCTGTATGGCAGCATCTTCGACGATCGTTTGGGTCCTACAGCGACTCCATCCTGGGTATAGGACAATTGACGTTGTGTTATCTGTCCTCTTGCCTTCTAGATATCATGTGAATTGTACGACCACTTATTTTCTAGAGCCCTCGAATGAAGCAGTGGAACTGGTTATTCCTCGCTCTCAGGGCCTTCGCTTTCTATGTGAAATTTGTTACGACCGACTGATATTCCTCATTTTTATGCACGAGATCTAAATTATCTGCTGTCCAGCTATATACCATGGCGTTTGTTGTGATTTACGCGGGCCCATTACAATCCAATTTATCATGGTCATCTCATTTGCCTCAATTCCATCTGCAACAGGCGGTGCCACAGCTGGCTCGCCGTGCGTTCCACTCAGGCTTCATGAGTCATCTGGAGGTAAATCGGTGGGAGGGATTTGGTATGGGCCTTTTTTTCCGGGACTTTGACTTTGTCGTCTATTTGAATGTTATTTTCGAGGTTATGGAACATAAAGATATAAATTTCCCTCGCGCTGAGTGTTCTATATTCTGTAGATGACAGTGAACACAGAGAATCTTGTTGCGCACAGAGCTCTACTTCTATTGTAGAATTGAACCTGAGCACTTTAACAGAAGTCTATTTTGGCTTCGAGACTTGAGCTTCCTTTACGAAGCAATAACAGAGCTCAAGACAGTAAAGTTCAACCCATCTTCAGTCCTTCTAGGAGACCTCATTATCCCCATATAACCTGAAGAGGCAAATTCTGTGTGCGGCCCGCAACGCAACGCGTGGAGTCACGAGACTTGATGCCTCAGGCCAGAGCTCACCCCACAACACACTCTAGGAAAAAAAAATACGTGAGATATCTGTGCGTTCTCAAATTTTGTGTCTCTTCTCCACTTCATCTATCCAAATCTTCCAACTTCCATCAAGGTCGGGTTTGATACCGTCGTTCTTCTGTCTGCATCCAGGATATCCGTCAATTTGGAGTGTGATGCCAAGTCTCCAGGGTGCAGACAGACGACGCTGTCTTCTAGCAACAATAATTCTGTGGTATTAGGTCTATCGCTTGTCCGCATTTACACTGGCGGTGTGTCGTGTGCTCGGATCCGATCATTAGAACATTTTCGTCCTGTGTTTTCTTCCTGATCTCTCTCGTCGAATTCACTGTGAGCGGTTGCTTCTCTTCGCGTCTTGGAACGGCTCGACAAATGACGGACCGTCTCAATCTGTCTCGATCGATCCCTAGCAAGACATTCACAGACTCGATTAACCTGACATGGTCTCCCTCGCCTCCGCGTCTCACAACCCAGCGGCGGCACCCGCAACCATCAAAACATCGAAAATGCTGGCAACATCCTCGCCGGTGCCCATTTTAAAAACGTCCAAGCTAGCGACTTCAACCGCCGGCGCGAAGCGCAAGATTGCGGAGATGGATCTCTCGCTCTCCCCCTCCTCGTCTGCTGCGTCGGACATGAGTGACGATGCTCCCAGTCCCAAGAAGCGGGTTCGCGTCCAATTTGAGCCCGATGTCGAAATGCGAGAGGTATCATACAAAGGAAATGGCAATACGGGCAACGATGCGGAGAAGAGCGCTGCGGTGGTCCGTGAAGAGGTGCGCAGGGCCATCCAACGACATGTCTCGGGCACGGATAGCGAGGCCTACGACCGCGTCAAAGAGATTTTCTCAGCAGATCCCAAGCGCGTGGATGATGATCACATGCTTTCCTATGTGCTTCCCTCGCATACGACATTGAAACACCACCTCATGGGCTTGCTGTCAAATGTCGCTTCGCTAGATCGCAGCTGCAATGGGCTGGTCAACGCTGTCTTGAACAGCGAGTGGCTTGGACGGGACGAGTCGTACGTCAAGCTGTACATTCGATTCCTAGGTAATCTTGCGGCTGCTCAAGGAACCTACTTGACGTCGGTGCTGAAAATGCTGGTCAATTATCTGGGTGAGGTACCCAAGGGCACGGGCAAGCTTCCTGGCTATGCTCCCGTCCGAGTTTCAGAGATCTATACCAGAGCGCACATGGCTCTTCGCTACGTCATGCAGTTGATTCCTGCCGGTAGCGGCGCTCTGTCTCCTATTCTGTCAATGCAATTTCCGTTCGACACGGACTCCGCCAAGGCGAACATTGCGTATACTCGGAATCTCATCAAAGTCATCAGCTATGCTCCCGAATTACAGGCCGATATTCTGGCTTTGATCACGGAGAAACTTGTCAAGGTCGATGTCCAGATTCAGGTGGACATGGAAGACTTTGAAGATGAGGTTGGCGAAAGCCTCTTGCACGATGTTCCTCCAGAGCAAGAGGATCCGACCGAAGACGAAGAGGATCACGACGACAATGCGTCCGTCACCAGCGAAGACTCTGTTGACGCGGAAACCCAGCGCATCAAGACGATCAAAGACAACATCTGCAAGCTGGATGGCATGATTGATGCCCTCTTTGAGTACTACACGCCTCCCTTCACCACGGGAACCTTGGACGATAAGGAGAACGCGCTCGACTTGCTCTTGAGTCATTTCCAGAGCATTATTCTCCCGACGTACCGCTCTCGCCATTCTCAATTCCTTCTTTTCCACTTCTCCCAATCTTCCCCGATCCTCGTTGATCGGTTCGCCACTACCTGCGTTCAGCTCATTTTCAACAAACTGCAACCGAGTATTCTGCGTCAGTCTGCTGCTGCCTATCTCGCGAGTTTTGTCGCTCGAGGAGCACATGTCTCCGGAGAGGTGGTCCGCGATGTCTTTGACTTACTGGGAACTCACCTTAATAACCTGCGTGTCGATTACGAAACGACATGCCGCGGACCGGACCTCCGTCGCTACAGCCCATTTTATTGTACTGCACAGGCGCTCCTCTACATATTCTGCTTCCGCTGGCGTGACTTGACGACGGCAGCACGAGAGGGTGATACGGCCGATCAGATTGACGAACTGGATCCCGAAGACGTTGCTTTCCCACCCTCCATCAAAGAAGTTCTCAGCAAGGCTGTCCTATCGAAGCTTAACCCATTGAAAGTCTGCTCGCCAGCCATTGTGTCCGAATTCGCCCGCATCGCACACCACCTGCATTTCATGTATGTGTACACCATCCTCGATGCGAACAAGCGGTTGCGGGTCTCTTCGTTCCGCAGCATCTCTGCGTTGACGGATCCGCGCTTCAGCCAGGTTGAGAGAGAGACGCGTGCCGGTGATGACCTCGGTTATCAGCTGGACGCTTACTTCCCCTTTGATCCGTATCAGCTCCCGCGCAGTCGTCGATGGTTGGAGGGTGATTATGTCGAATGGCGCGGCATTCCTGGTCTGCACGATAGAGACGATGATTCAGACAGCGATGCCGATGATGTTGGCGAGGAGGATGACGACGACGACGAGAATGACGGCATTTCAGATACAGACGCGGACGAGGAGTGATTGAAATCTTTTGTCCTATAGTTTGTTGCATCTGGTTTGTCTTCTAGACCGGAGCGTGTCGTTTCTATCTCGATAGAGGCGTCCGTAACGTCGGTTTCCTTGTTTCTTCTCGCTTGCAATACCCCACGAGTTTGTTCGTTCGAGAATTCTTTCCATGAGATGTTTCAAAAGTTATGGGTGCCTTTGTTTTCTTTGATGATTTGGTTCAGCGACTTAGCGTGGCGTATGGACGGTTTATGGTTTCGATCTTGTTTTTCTTCTTTCGATTTGCCGTTCAGCCATGCCGTTTCCTGTCATCTTTTCTGGGCTTCTCTCGTTGCCATTTGATACTGTGCTTATGCAGGTGCTGCTATTGGCATGGGGGAATGTGATGATGAGACGTGATTTTCATTGACTGATGATGATGTTTCCTGCAATGTGAAACTTGGCATGGCAATAGTGATTGAGAAACAAATCTAAGAAGTTCATTTCAAAAAGCATTCCAGTAATTAGACAACTTCAGTAGTGTTGCAATCACACTCGAACGTCGACCGAGTTTCTCTTCGGTACTTGTGGTCGACTTGGGATAGATGGTCTGTTCTACATGTTCGCGATCATAAGCCTTCTTTCCAATTCAAAGCCAGGACGACGGAATGTTACTTAACCAAGAGAATCAATTCCTCGAAATCCTCGATGATCATGTATGTGCCTTACAATGATATGTAGCTCTTTCTACCTCACGTACGGAGTAGAGAAGCTCCAAATCCCGGACGCATGCCCTGCACAACTTTTGAATACAATAGCCAAGCCACCATCTTTTCCCATTAATTAATTATTGAATGGCCATCACAGGGCTAGATTCTCGCCACACACACCAGTTTCATCCAGTCATAAACGATTCCTCATGAAGATGGGGCTCTTGGGTGGATTCGTAATTCTTGATGCGGGAGGAGAACAAAGAAAACGGTCAATGAGATCAGCGCCACTGGAGATATATCTCGAGAGTACGGAGTAAATACGGGGTTTCTGAATCGCTGGGCTGCAACAATATCAAGGAGCACGGAAATAATAATAGTGGAAGCGGGACAATATAATGCGTTTATTCTTACGGAATGTAGCTACTGCCTATTTGTGTATATATATATGTATAGTGGTAGCTATCTGATCGTGTCTTGAGTATGGACCACGTTTAGTAGTATTTCTTACCTTGAAGATCTCGAATTTCTCTCAGAGGCGTGTCTCGTTACTTTTCATGAATACTATATTTCGAAATAGCTATCCTCGCATAACAATGCCGTCTTCATCTCCCACCAAACAACCTTCTGCCGCCACTAGCACCACCGAGGAAAACACCACCACCCATCTAGAACGATACTACGCCTCCCTCGAAACTCGCTGGGGAAACCGTCTCTTCTTCGGCGGCCGTGCTCATCTAGGATACTACCCAACTCCTGACCGTGACACCACCTCCTCTTCATCTCCATCACGGTGGCCATGGTCGTCATGGTTCCGCTCCTGGTGGCCATTCCCGATCCAGCGCGCCCTTCTCGCGATGGAAGACCACCTCTTCGATTCGCTTCATCTGGATCCAGGAGCAGAAGTCCTCGACGCGGGATGCGGAGACGGACACGTTGCTATCTATCTCGCGGGGAAGGGGTTACGGATTCGCGCGATTGATGTTTTGCCGGGGCAGGTCGCTGAGGCGAGGAGGAATGTTGAGAAAGCTGTCGATGAGAGCAAAAGGAAGATGGAGGCGAAGAAGAAGTCTGATCTAACCGAACTCGATATCACTGTCCAACGAGGGGACTACCATCACCTTGATGTGTTCCCTGATTCCTCCCTCGATGGGGTCTACACGATTGAAACGCTAGTGCATGCTCGGGATCTCAATCGTGTTTTCGAGGAATTCTACCGTGTCTTGAAACCTGGTGGTTCGGCGGCTCTCTATGAATATGATCATTGGAGTACGCTTCAGAAAGTGAATTCAAAGGATTCGCTTGGTTCTGACTTTGACGAGGACGACGACGGTGATGATGATTGGAATGATGAAATTGAGATACAGAAGATCCGTTTATACGGTGCGATTTCTCGTGATGCGGCGGGGAAGAAAGACGGGACTGAAGAAATCAAGAAATGCCAGCAGAAGCAGAAGGGGGAGGAAACAACCAGTCTCGAGATGATGATGAAGAAGGCCGGATTCGACGATGTCCGCATACTGGACATATCGCGAAATGTGAGGCCGTTGCTTCGCCTGCTTTATGTCTGCCTGTTCATTCCGTTCTTCATCGTCACGTCTCTGGGTCTGGAGAAGTACTTTATCAACACTGTTGCGTTGGTTTGGAATTACCGGCATCCGTGGAGGTATGTTGCCGTGACGGCGAGGAAGCCTCAGGGGAAGGCAGTAGAGTAGTAGAGTAGATTTCTTTCTTGGAACCATCTCTGTGGCGGTTTCACTTGAGGTGAGGCATCGAGGGAAAGGCTAAAGGTCCGTGGAATGTTGACTTTAGTCTTGTGCGTCGTATCGTGAAGCTCCTATATACTCCATAGAATGAAATGTACTGAGTACGCTGATACACAGAAGAGGGAGAAATCGATATCAGATCAGATAAGATGTCGTCTCTGCCCAGGAACAGGGATCATGACTTCATACCACATATTATGTGATGGTCGAGCAAAGGCTTGATTGAAGTTTTTCTTCTCTTTAACCCCATTGAATGTAAACTCGAGCCAGTCCAGAACTGATGATCAACGTCTCTCAGTTACGTCAGATCCTAATTTCGCGTTCCTGTCAAGGAAGAAAGAGGACAAAGTGCAAACAAGCATTTATTTATCCCTTCACATCATGCTTCAGGGCTGCTAGGTACGGTAAATAGTACCTAACACTAAATTGAAAAGCAGATCTCGAACAAAGTTGGACGGAGTTCAAGCTCGCCGGACATCATGTAACTTCTTCCAAGGTTATATCATCCCGCGGTCATAACTAACGCTGATCCCCCCATATTGTGACCAATTCAATTGCAAATCTGTGCCGAGGAGGTTCAATTCGAGGAAAACCGTGGGGAAAAAAAAGGGACGTACCTGTTACCTGAGCATGTGGAAATGACTCTTTTCCTACTGTGTACTTTTGTATGCAGAGCAAACTCAGTTCAGGGTATGACGTCGTATCTACTACTTACCCCCCATGTTTGTCTCAATTCAACTGGCATAATTCACCTGCGAACTGGTCTGGCCAGCAGAAAAAGTACCCGTAGATAGTAATTCATCCGTGTATCTGTATGTGCCTTGAAAAAAGCGGACAAATGCATTATCGTCAAGGCATAGTACTAGTAGTCAGTCTTGCCTGGCTCTGATTGCTGGGTTCATGAGCCAGCCATCCAGCTGATAGGTACGTCGGTACTTGATGATCGACGCAAGGAATTTAATAATCTAGTAATTTCTGTGCCTTTTTCTTTTATCTTGTTACAGTACTCTTGGCCAGAGCATCATTGTTGCATCTGTCTACTTATGGAGAGTGGAACAACCATGGAAACCTCCCACATGGAAGTCTCCCCATTCCGGAGTACTTGCACCGTGGATACTGGTCCTTCGGCAACATCCAGGGGTTCCCGAGAATTAGTAATTGCAGGACTGTTCGAGTACAGAGCAATTGAATGTGGAAGACATTCTTGTAACAATGATTTTGTGGTTCGCTTTGGTTACAACGCGAAAGACAGAGACCACGCCCGTAAAGCACTATGCAAATATATATACAAACCCAAACCGTACAGAGGCGACTGAGAGGCGGTTCCAGGCTACGGGGTAATGGCATACAAAGATAGGAATAGCCAAAAAAACATATACATAACGTGTGACCGGCATCATTTGTCGAAGAGTGTCTTCATGTCGGCACATGCGTCGCGGTACAACACGTTGACCGACTCCTGGTCCCGGAATGGATTGGGAGACTTATCCCAAGCGTGAGGCACCCGTTCGATCATCATCGCACGCGGCTTCTTCCCCAGATCTTGCAAGCGCCGGACGAATAGCTGACCCTCATTGAGAAGCATGTCCCATTCGCACATGTAGAGGAACACATCCTGGGGGAGAGCGTCCGCAAGCATCTCGTTCGGCGCTAGCACGGGCGACGCGTACGGGGACGCTCGGTCGGCACGGTCGGGAAGGTAGGATTCGTCAAAGAGATTCGTCAGGAAGGACGGCAGGGCTTTGTTCGGCATGAGACTCATCGCTCGCCGGTGATCCCGCGACTGCTCGAAGTCGAGAACCGGATACCAGCAGAAGAGGGCGACGATGCGCAGATCGGCTGTCATATCGAGCAGCTTCTGGTGGGAATCGGACCGGTCAAGCCCTGACGCCTTGTTGCTTTGCTGTTCTCGACGGCTGCGTAGACGCAGAGGTACCGTGACGGCGAGGTTGCCGCCTGCTGAGAAACCGCTCAGCGCGATGCGCGACACATCGAGCCCGAGTTCCGCAGCATGGGAGGCCAAATACAGCAGTGCGTCCACCCCATCGTCGACAGCGGCAGGGAACGGATGCTCCGGAGCCCGTCGATAACTGACACTGATGACGACAGCATCAACTTCTTGCAGGATGCACATCGCCCAGCGACTGTCATCGGTCGCACAGCCCATGGTAAACCCGCCGCCATGAAAGTTGACTACTACCGGGAACCGATGACCTTCTTTCCTGCGCTGGCCATATTCCGGAGGGCAGTAGAAATGCAAGACGACTTTACTGCTGGTCGATTCGAAGGAAATGGTAGGAATGGTACGAGTAAAAGCCGGTCGAGGGGGTCGCGGAGATGTAATATCATGGAGAAGCATGCCCACGCGCATCAGGGCGCGCCAGAAGACGGCCTGGATCCATAACCAACAGCGGGAGGCCATATTGTCGGCGACAACCAAGTTGGTGGTGCTTTACTTATGGCCTTCCCTCGTGTTCGGGCAGTTACGGGAAGGGGAAGTCATAAAAGAGAGATGGAGATAATGGAGAGAGCCATGCAGCGGGAGAAGGCGGCAGTATCACTGAACCTTCAGTTATGGTACTGTGGTCATCCTTCTGGGCACTGTGTCAGAATCCATAGACTGACAAAGTTTAGCTTGGACGAAGACCAGTGCCCGTCAGCAATCAACCGAGGATGCTGACAATAATGAGCAGATGAGAAATACCACGACGTCACCGTCGGTGGGCACGAAAGGCTTCGCGGACTGGCATATCATCGTCTCTTCTGGTTCTCCACCCTTCGGTCCGGTTTCTTGGCAGGCTCTGGCGCTGCCTTGAACAGCCCAGACGACTCGATGGCGTGAACAATCACTAATCAGAACAGGCGTCGCCGACGAGAAGAGAAGAGAAGCCGTACCGACACGAGGCCTCTCCGCCGATGACATCATCTCCATGCTTTTTCTGGCTGTACAAGAATCACCACTACCACTATTACTATTACTACTACTACTCTACTGCCTCCTGTCTCTCTCCTTCGCTCTCTCGCTCTCGCACAACTATCCAGAGGCCGATGCTCTGCTTTGAACCGGTCGGCTTGAACCGGAACAAAAAGAGTTCCCTTATGGTCCCTACGCTTGCATTTAACTGCCTTCACCTCCCCCAAAGTCTCACCGCGAAGCAAAGGAGGTAGCAGTACCGAATCCTTAACTTTACTTATCACTGACTCTTGTCTGCATCGTTGATTTACTGCTATCTCAAGCCAGCCCTATCTGTTGCTTTCCGACTTGAGGCTGTCCTTGAATTCCTCATTGTCACACACACTCTACTGCCCCTCATTTCACCGTCTCGTTGATATATATGATATCGCTTCAATTGGCCTGCTAGACTTGCCCTGGTTGATGATTTTTCTCTGCTCTGATAGAGAGCACCGCTGATTCACCATGTCCATTAAACGTATCTTGGCCAAAGTCAAACACCAGAGCGACGATGAGGGGGACTCGCCCAAGCCGTCGCACTCGCACTCCCCGCGTTGCAGTATTCTCAGCAATGTCTTTGGCGATCGCGATTACATCTCCTCGTCAGATGACTTCTCCGACGATTCCACTTCAACTACCGCTATCAGCAAGAATCAACAGAAACGTCTCGCCCGCCGGCAGCGCCGGAACGAAGCGCGCAGTCGTCTCAGTATGGAGACACGCTCTGACTCCGAGTCTCGCAGCAGGAAGGAGGAAATGATCAATCGCGCTATGGAGGAGGAGACCGAGGAGATGAAGGCCCGTTATGGCGAGCTGCCTCTTGTCCAGTCGAGTGATCGTAAACGGGAACCACGCTTTCGCTTCGACGACATCTCCTCGGCCACTGCTGGTCAGCAGATCGTTTTTACCGCCCGGCTGCACATCGTCCGCCGCATGAGCAGCAAGCTCGTCTTCTTGGTCTTCCGGCAGCAGCTTTCCACCTTCCAGGGAGTTCTGCACGAGAAGGAAGGCCTGGTCTCCATCGCCATGGTTCAATGGGTGGAGCATCTGCGCCTGGGTGGCCTTGTGCGTGTCAAGGGTACTGTTCAGAAACCGGAACAGCCCGTCTTGGGCTGTACGATTCACGATGTCGAGCTCGCCATTGAGGAAATTCACCTTGTGGTGCGCCGCGAGGAGCCCGTCCCTTTCAGTGTCTATGAAGCCGAGATCCAAACCGCCGAGGAGGAACACATCGAGGG
The DNA here is from genome assembly GCA_000787455.1 of Evansstolkia leycettana. Classification (NCBI taxonomy): domain Eukaryota; kingdom Fungi; phylum Ascomycota; class Eurotiomycetes; order Eurotiales; family Aspergillaceae; genus Evansstolkia; species Evansstolkia leycettana. Next base: position 53,124 of record JSYV01000068.1, on the reverse strand, counting down.
CCGTCGCAGCCGCATCCCCGATCGCACACGCCTGACCAACCGCATCCTTGATCTGCGTACACCGACGTCGCAATCTATCTTCCGCATTCAGTCTGCTATTGGCACCCTCTTCCGATCCTCTCTCGATGAGCGAGGTTTCATCGAGATCCATACCCCGAAGTTGCAGGGCTCCACCACGGAGTCTGGCGCCAGTGTCTTCCAGGTCAATTACTTTGGCCGCAAAGCCTTCCTGGCGCAGAGTCCGCAATTGGCCAAGCAAATGGCGATCGCCGCCGATTTTGGCCGTGTGTATGAGATTGGTGCCGCCTTCCGCGCAGAGAACTCCAATACCCACCGCCACCTGACAGAGTACACCGGTCTCGATATTGAGATGTCAATTGAAGAACACTACCACGAGATGCTCGAGGTTCTTGATTCTGTCATCAAGAATATCCTCAAAGGTATCTACGAACGCTACCGCCGCGAGATTGAGATCATCAAGCATCAGTTCCCCTCGGAGGACCTCGTCTGGCTTGATGAGACTCCCATCATCCGATTCGCCGATGGAGTCAAGATGCTCACCGACTCTGGCTGGAGGAAGGAAAACGGTGATCCGCTGCGCGAAGACGAAGACTTGTCCACGCGCGACGAAATCCGCTTGGGCGAATTGGTCAAAGAAAAATATGGCACCGATTACTACATTCTCGACAAGTTCCCGAAGGATGCTCGTCCGTTCTACACCATGCCAGATCCGGCGGATCCTCACTTCACCAACTCCTTCGACATGTTCATCAGAGGACAGGAGATCGTGTCGGGTGGTCAGCGCATTCATGTTCCCCACATGCTGGAGCAAAACGTGCGCGATGCGGGCATCGACCCTGATGCCATGGAGGAGTACATGGAAGGCTTCCGCTGGGGTGCCCCTCCCCATGCTGGTGCAGGCATTGGATTGGAGCGATTCCTGATGCTCCTGCTCAAGCTGGGCAATATCCGCCTCGCGACTCTCTGGTACCGTGATCCAAAGACTTTCCCACCCAGGCCACCGGTCATTGAGCTGCGGCACCCAGAGTCATCCACCATTGAACCACCATGGCAACGGAAGGACAAGGGCCGGAAGTATGCTGAAGACAAAAGCGAATTACAGCCGTTGGAACATCTTATTGCCAACTACGGTGACGCCACCTCCACTTCCTGGAGTGATGAACGTTATCGGATTTGGCGCGACATGGGCACGGGCGCGGCTGTTTCCTATGTGCCGAGTTCCAGCAGCTTCGTGGTGATCCCGGGCAATCCCCTTTGCGATCCTTCCCAGTATACTCGCACCATCACCCAGTTCCTGCAGTGGTTGCGACGCGAGACCAAGTACAAACCCATCTGGATTCTCTGCTCTTCGGAGGTCGAGACCATCCTTGGCGAGAAGCTTGGCTGGCGCAGTCTGTCTTGCATTGCCGAGGAGCGCGTTGACCCGACTCGGAACAAGGCTGCGTCTGACGGGGAGATTTCTCGGAAGATCCGTCATGCCGAAAATGAGGGCGTCAAGATTGTGACTGTGCCGCAAGGCGAGATGCCTCCCGACGATGTTCGCGAAAAGATTGACAAGCGAATCGAGCAATGGCTGGGCAATCGCAAGGGCACTCAGGTCCATCTCTCCGAGATCATCCCTTGGAGAGACCCCGAGCACCGCTGGTACTTCTATGCCGTCGACAAAGAAGGTAACATCTGCGCCTTCGTCGCTCTGCACACCCTCTCTCCCAAGAACGGCATGCAGGTGAAATACAGTCTCGACTTTCCCGATTCGCCCAACGGTGTCATTGAATATATCGTCACCCGCGCTATTCAGACGGCTGCCAGCACGGGTGTCGAGTCGCTGACCTTCGGAGCTGGCGCCACCACCACGTTGACGCCAGGACACAATCTGTCCGGCGCCAAGATCAAGATGTTGCAGCATACCTACGAGGCCCTCGCCAAGCAGTTCCATCTGATCCGCAAGAGCGAGTTCCGTGCCAAACTGGGCGCCCATAAAGAGCCACTGTACATCTCATACCCGCCTCACGGCCTCAGCTCGCGGGGCATCAAGGCCATCCTCAACTTCTTTGAAGATTAAACATCATGTGCACAGATAATCCGACGATGAGTATCCGACTTGTATACATGCAGAGTCCGAATGCAGATACGAGACACGATACGATTGACGGCTGTGGATAAAGAGGGTTGTTGGGCTATACCATCGGATGAACATAGAAGGGGAGAGAATATGTTGAGTTTTTTGTGCGTTGGCTGGAGTTTTGCGATCTCTCTCTATTCTTGATTCGAACGTACTTTATTCCCCCTGTTGTTATTGGATGGATGGGTTGATTTCTGCTAATCTAATCTGTTTTGGCTTTTTCGCGAAATCCTCCAAATACGCTTATAATGACTGCTTTGAGGTTGCAAATGAATGAGCTTTTAAATATTGACCCAAATATCATAGTGCAGTTTGACTGTCTAGTTTGTCGATCGAATCAGGGCACTGTAATTTGAGTGGTATGAATCTAGGGCTCACGATCGACAGCGTAGCGTATCTACCTAAGTTTGACTTTCATAGTCAATACAGGATACATGAGCTTTGGCTTGCCCGAAAGTACTGGGGCCCTCCGTATCATGAAGTGACGATTGCGCTGTGACAGAATTACAGATGGAGTCTGTTGCAGTGGGAAGTTTCGTTATAGACGTTGCTGGCAGTGTCTTTTCTCAATACTTGAAGAGGTTACTTACGGAAAGACAATCTTCAGGCTCTCATTCAAGAAAAAGGCACGACATACATACATACACATTGAGAAAGACTCGAGACATGAAAGAAAAAAAAGCATCAAGCATCCATACCCGTACAAACCCTATGAAGTCTCGAAGAAACCTCGACAGACAAGCTAGACCTACTGTGCTCACTCTCAGCACCAACCACTATCGTCACTTCCAGTAGCGCCCTCATCGCACTTCGGCATCCTCATCATCGCTCTTGCAGTCCTCCGCATCACCTTCTGTACCGGCAACAGGGGCATCGGGCTCTGGCCTCCTCAATGTCCTTCCAGACAATCTGGCCGAGGTCGCACCAACCCCGAGCTCCGTGTGTATACAGCTCTGAGCGGTACCACCAACTCCGTTCTTTGAGCTGGTAATGCTCGTACTCGTCCTCGTAAAGGAGATTTAGCAACGGAGACGGTGGTGTCCAAGGGTCCTCTGTGCTGAAGAAGCCGATGTCGCCCAGTCTGTTGTAGTCCCACATCACGTAGCCATGTCTCCGGAGATAGAGCTGCGTTGCTCCGTTCACGAACGCACCGGTCGGGTCGTTCTGATGAGTCCAGTACCAAGCTCTTTCGGGGCCGATATCTGAATCGGGATCGAAGGGGGGACTGAACAGCTGCTGCTGTTCTGGGACACTCATTTGAGACAGGGGAATGTCTGACTCGGTTCCGTAGATATCCCACATGCGGGCGAAGATTGGTTTGGCATTGAGTGCTTCGGTTGCTCCTCTCTTCACTTGCGCTGAGAGCTCCATCGTGCTGGTCAAACCCATGATCTGCTGGACAAATATTAAGCCCCTGGAGGCCTGCAGTTAGTTCGAAAGACGAACATATGTCAGCATGCAGTCAGAGTGATATACTTGAAAAAAAGAGGCTGAAGAGATTACACACCAGACGGGCAAGCAGGAGCGTAGCGTTGAGCTCACGGAACTCCCAGATCTCTCCTTCGGCACAATAGTCAAGCCTCTCATGACCCCATTCAAGGTCGCATCGTGCAACCTGGTCATAGTCTAGAGATCGGGTGAGTATGCGTTCAATCAATCGTTCCGTGTTAGAGATAGAAGAACTCTCCGTCGTACTTACATGGCGAGAGGAGCTCCATCACAAAACCCACAATACATGCCAGTTGTTCATTCTCCCAAGGCGCGTAGTATCGGCGACATGAATCAACGAAGATCTCGGCAACGCTGCCTGCAATGGTATCTGGCTCAGCGTCCTCCCAATGGGCGCTCCGAGCAGGCGAAGTCCATATCACGGCCCAGTTGGAGTAGCGGTACAATGCACGGTAGACACGATTCCATTCAGCCACAGACAGAGGTGGCCGATGACTGGGAAGCCGTATAATGTCACTGAGCGGACAGATTTGCAGTCTCGTATAGGCAAACTTCTGTGCAAAGTCGCGAGCAAGTTCATACTCTGCGTCGATCTCCAGAGCGGTAGATAGGTCCCATTCTTTGGGCCAGGAAGGCGCAGGCCGGGGAATGCGGTGATAGTTCTCCAACCAGGGGCGGAGATCGTCTTGTCTCAGGCCGCCCTCTTTCTTAGCCAAATGAGTGAGTTCATTGTGGGCCAGAGCTTCACGCATCGTATCGACAGACATCTTCCCGGCGAAGATCACATTGATGATCTGTCTCTTGCTGGATCTAAAGGCATAGTAGAAGCATGGATGGGCCTGGATAGCCTGTCTCAGGGACTTGATATCTGGAAGACAGGACAGGATTTCCGTCAGGACTTCGACAGGCAAGCTGGAGACTTGACAGCTAGGGGAAGCCATGATCTCTCCGGGGGAATTCAGGGTGCTAGAGGCTGGATAGAATACAAAACCATGAGAACAGAGGGGATTGAAGGGAGATGACAGTGTGGGAAGTCCTGGGGTCGAATCTACTCTCTGGTTACCCGACGAGGCAAGAGGAACAAGTTCCCATCATGGCTGCGAGGCGAGCATCGCCCATAAGACGAGCCAAAGGGAGGGAGGCCTGGGAATCATCGATGTGGAACAGGTCGCCATGACGAATTTTCATCCAGCATAACATTGCATCCAGAGGATAGAATAGGGCATACTACGCCTTTGTTCTACATTTGCACAGAATGCTGCCTTAATCGTTAAGCTAAACAGACACAATGATGATCCAGTATAAGCACTCGAGCTGTATTGATTGGATGAACCACAGGATATCGATAGCAGCTTGTTGGTCTGTCAGAAATTACTGTTAGTTTGAGTTGACAAAAAGAATGGGATACGAACCAACCATAGCTGTCCTATAATTCCTGCTGTTTCTCAGTGTTCTATATTGGCACGTTTACAGAAGGGTACACTTGACTTCCTTGATACTAGCATGTCAATTCGTAGTTCTGGCTTGACGTGTCCTTGTTAGCAGGAGTGGAAGATAGGGCCAGTCCTTTAGAAGATGCTTTGATTCCCGTTGTTGATTAGTTCAAGATCTTGCACTGGCAAGCATAAAGGATGTTTTCCAGGAAATACAAACTGTTAATTATACATGAATGAGATGCCAAAATTTCAAACAAGGTAACCTTGCCTTATTCTTCATCAAATCATATCTCTTTCTTGGCATCCTTTTGGCGACTGCTTTCGTCAGCTGCTGTTGCCTTTACGACCCTGCTGAACTCCCCGTGTATCAACCGCGCAATGACTACCGCAAGCCCGGCTACAGCAGTAATCCAGCCTGCCGTCGGCACCAGGGACCTGGGAAAGACATTCCACAGAAATGGATCCAGAATCACGTCGACTGCCACAGGAGGTACATTCTCCATCAAGGATCGGTCGAGCGTGTAATAGTCCGCTGCTGCTTGGATGCGAAGGAACAGTACGGAGTCTAATGTTGGCTCCGGATCTAACGAAGAAGAATCCATGCTGGCCAAGCCAGTCTTGCGAGGTGTAGTGTTCACTTCGATAGCATCAAGAGCAGCCAGCCGTGATGATGAGAACTGACTGATGGAAGACAGAAGAGTAGGGTCCTCCATTGCGCTGGTGAGTGAATGGACCGAGATGTGGAAGGAGGTCGGTTGCTAGTTCATTGTCAGAGAATTCTTGTCAACTCTTCATACGCCTGGGGACGCATTTCCATTGCAAGGATCATGACACGTGATGGGCAACAACTAAAGGACTCCTGGAGACAAGACTTACTGTTGCTAACCAGCATATTCGTACTTCGTACCGCTGCCCGGGCTTGAGGTGTTCGAGAAAAAGCCAGGAATCTGTCCCATGATCTGCTCCTGCCGTTGGAAAGGATGCATTCAATCGGGTTCGGAGTACAGGTCTCAGCGGCGATAGTCTCTCCAGACCTAAATCATCTATATCTGGCCCCACGGAGGGAATTGTCGCAGACGGTGGTGCAAGGAAGATTGTTTTCTCCACATTTGCATAAACTGAAAGGCACAATAATGGTAGGAGACAGAACAGCAGATGATGGATATACATGCTGCAAGCGCCTCGAAATGACAAGGCGCGATCCTAGAAGACAGGCACAATATCTCAGGGGCACATGGTATGAAGACTTTCTTATCTGTTGATCTGGCCTCTGGAGAAAGAACAAGTAGCCGTTAGTCAGTGTATGAAACAGAGCATCATTTCTGATATCACAGGACAGAACACAAAAGACTCGAATTTCCGCAAGTGGAAGGAGTAAAAACTGGCTAGTCCCAGCACCAAAGAAGCCTGTCGTTCTTCGTTTCTGAGGAACTTTCGTCGTTGGTTCAAGCATTTGAAAAGTGCTCCCACAGGGAGTTTAGCCTTGAAGATAAACGGGTATCGAAACTAACTACTTCTTGCATCACCAACATACAACACGGAGTCAATTGGACTAGAAATGATCCAATTGACGACAAAGTCATGTACGAACATACCTGTTGGAGGGTATATATATGGAAGACTGGGACCGTGCAATGGGCATCATCCACAGGCGAAACAGTGTCCAGCAATAACAAGGCCGTAATATTAGAGCTCGCTGTCTCATCCCTTTTTGTCCATGCCGTCATCCAGCTCCAACCGTTCGCCAACACATTAGTCACGTGACATCGACGCGAGTCCGAATTGAGCGGTCACGAGACTCGGTCGGGCCCGAGTGGTCACAACAGGCCCTGCAGCCAATCAGCGACGGTTGGGCCTCGACATGCCCCAACGGAGCTTCCCAAAAGAGGCAAGAACGACGCGAACCAAAAACAAGCGGATCAACAGCAGAACTCACTGATGGGCCTCAGGGCGGCCGTGACTTATTACGGTTGTTGCGTTGTCTTCCACAACAAGTCAGTCGGTTCGTGACTCGTCTCCCAGTCTACCTGTTCTCTCAGTTCTTGTGTGTGTTCGCGTGAGTCTCTTGATTCCCGAGTACACGATAAGTAATAATAACGTTCTTTTTTTCCTCTCTGAACCTGTGTATTGTCGCTGTTGTTCTCGTTAACCCCCTGAACCCCTGGAAGTGCGGCCTGGATCCCGTGTCCGTGGGCTTTTTCCTCCCCTCACAAATTCTTATCTCTCTTGACATCTGAAACCCGATATTAATCCACTCGACTCGACAAGATGAGAGAAGTTATCAGTTTGAACGGTTCGCTATCATCTGTCCCCTCGACTCCCATCCTTCTACATTGTGTGATTCTAATGTTGTCCTCTTCGTCCAAACAGTTGGTCAGGCCGGTTGCCAGATTGCCAACTCCTGCTGGGAGGTATGCGATGAATTAGGAGACCCTCGACTTATTCAACGAAATTTTGCTGAACTGACAATAACAATTTCTTTTAGCTCTATTGCCTTGAGCATGGCATTCAGGTATGTAGCTACACCCGTGACTGCTTTTCACATGGCGACTGGCCAACGGAACCCCCTTTTTGTCTTGATACCACTGACCAGTTCTCTCATCGCCTCTAGCCCGACGGTTATTTGACGGAGGAGCGCAAGAACTCTGCCGACCAAGATAATGGCTTCAGCACTTTCTTTTCCGAGACTGGTACGTCGAGACTTATGAACGTACACGTAGACTTGAGAAACACCCCGCCGTCTGACGTTGACGTTCCCGGGTTGCTGCAGGCCAGGGCAAATATGTTCCCCGCACCATCTACTGCGATCTTGAGCCCAACGTTGTCGATGAGGTCCGCACCGGTACCTACCGCAGCCTTTTCCACCCAGAGCAGATGATCACTGGCAAGGAGGACGCATCGAACAACTATGCCCGTGGCCACTACACCGTTGGAAAGGAGATGATCGACCAGGTTCTGGACAAGGTCCGCCGTGTTGCCGACAACTGCTCCGGTCTGCAAGGTTTCTTGGTGTTCCACTCCTTCGGTGGAGGTACTGGATCTGGTTTCGGTGCCCTCTTGATGGAGCGCCTGTCGGTGGACTACGGCAAGAAGTCCAAGCTCGAGTTCTGTGTCTACCCCGCTCCTCAGAATGCCACTTCCGTTGTTGAGCCCTACAACTCGATCTTGACCACTCACACCACCTTGGAACACTCCGACTGCAGTTTCATGGTCGACAACGAGGCTATCTACGACATCTGCCGCCGCAACCTCGGCATTGAGCGCCCCAGCTATGAGAACCTGAACCGCCTGATTGCTCAGGTCGTCTCTTCCATCACCGCTTCTCTACGCTTCGACGGCTCCCTCAACGTTGATCTGAACGAATTCCAGACCAACTTGGTGCCCTACCCCCGTATCCACTTCCCTCTGGTCGCCTATGCCCCAGTCGTTTCTGCTGCCAAGTCCGCCCACGAGGCCCACTCCGTTCAGGAGATCACCTCCTCCTGCTTCGAGCCCAACAACCAGATGGTCAAGTGTGACCCTCGCAATGGCAAGTACATGGCCACCTGCTTGCTCTACCGCGGTGACGTCGTGCCCAAGGACACCCACGCCGCTGTCGCTCACCTCAAGACCAAGCGCACCATCCAATTCGTTGACTGGTGCCCAACCGGCTTCAAGATTGGTATCTGCTACCAGCCTCCTCAGATGGTCCCCAACGGCGATCTCGCCAAGGTCGACCGCGCCGTGTAAGTTTTTTTGCCAGTCTCCGAAGCTCTCGTGACATCAGAAATAGAATGCTGATTGAAGTACAGTTGCATGTTGTCCAACACCACTGCTATCGCCGAGGCCTGGTCCGCCCTCGACCACAAATTCGACCTCATGTACTCCAAGCGTGCCTTTGTCCACTGGTACGTTGGTGAGGGTATGGAGGAAGGTGAATTCTCCGAGGCTCGTGAAGACTTGGCTGCTCTGGAGCGGGACTACGAGGAGGTTGCCAGCGATTCTCTGGAGGAGGAAGAGGGCGAGTTGGCTGAATACTAAATTTGCATATGCGACGTGACAGGCGCTATGAAGATGGCGGGGCTTCGCAGACCCCGTTTCCACATAGCTGTTGCCGCTTGAGTCCCGGAGTCGATGAATGGGGCCTCCAGCGCGTTGGGTTCTGTCTGTTGCGATGGAGACAGGTGATTGCAAAGGGTATAAATATCTTGATGCCTGCGTGACGCTGACCCCATGCGAATAAATAAGATTGGCTTAGCACAGAGATTACGATTTCTTTTGTGAGATATATTTTTAATATTCAGAAGCACTGATGAATTTACCACGTGTTCCCAAAAAAAATTAAGTATAGATCTAAGAAGCCGTTCTTCGCTCGAATATCGATAATGGCTTCAGGGGGCTTCAGCTTGTATACCGAGATAGAGATGTACCAGCGTAACCAGTGAGGTAAACATCTATAATGACGTGATTTTATGTGGGTGGAGGATACATGGTATTTTTTTAATGGGTATAAAGAATTCCAAAGTAGCTAGGCATACAAGTACCACAAGGTAGTAGTTCTGTATTATTATGGGAAGATATTCATCGCAATCGGCCATGATCGAAGCCTGAGAGTTGAGAGAGCTGTGGAGAAACGGGGCCAGATGCTGTGCTGTAGGAATGAAGTCAATCGTGAAGTAGGACTAAGCTCGCTCGCCCACTGGTAACATAAGCAGCTTTCCCTCCGCCCCAGACTCCGTACTCTCCAAGCCCAGCTTCACCAAGCGATTGCCGTCCTCCTTACAGAACCTCTTCGACTAGAATTTGTATTCCTCGTGCTGCTCGCCCTGATTTAAAGATCCTAGCCTCTTTCCCCGCCGACCGCGCTCTGTTTAATAGCTGTCGACTTAACTAAACCCACTCAACCTAGTCGTGCTTGGGCCGTCCATGCCTGTGGCATCTTCTCGATAGGCCGACGGAGTACGACTTACAACTCATACACGAGACAACGTACTTTGAGCGAAGGGGAGGAGGTCAGCGCCTCCTAAGCTACAATCATGGCTGACGCTGGTGAGTTCAAATGATCCGACTATACCTCTAGGCAGTTCCCCTCCCCCCCAAATCCGGACGTCGCAGGAGCTATCATTGTCGAGAGAGAGAGACGAACAGCAACTGCTCTCCCCACATCTTTTCTTTTCACAGCAAGTGGAACTGACGGATTCTCTTTCTCTGATGTATAGCGCCACGACATCCAAATCTCAATCTCACCCCCGAGGAGAAGCGGGTCTTTTACCAGCTCTTCCAGGCCGCTGACACGACCAACCTCGGCGTCATCACGGGCGAAGTTGCCGTTCCGTTTTTCGAGAAGACTAAGCTCTCGCCGGAAACACTCGGTTTGGTACGTCGATCTCTACAGTGTCATAAGATAAAAGGGTTCAATGGAGCGATTGAATGGGCTGATTGCGATTGGAATTGCTGCAGATTTGGCAGATTGCAGATAAAGAGAATAGGGGACTTCTCACCCCCTCAGGGTTTGGCATCGTCTTGCGATTGATCGGACATGCACAAGCTGGTCGCGCTCCTTCGGAGGAATTGGCGCTGCAGCGTAAGTATCTATATCTTGGAACCTCGCAAGGATTCTGCTGCAGTGTTGGGCTGGAAGAGACGCTGACATACTCATCAATCTCCAGCTGGCCCATTGCCCAAATTCGAGGGCATCGCAGTTGATACCGGTGCATCTGCTCCTAGTTCCCGCGCTTCTGAAGCAGGCGCAGCCAGTCCGCCGCCACCTCCTGCTGGTCCCATCCGGGTACCTCCGTTGAATCCGGAGGATGTTAATAAGTTTATATCTCTTTTCGAGAAGTCTGATGTTCATAATGGACTTCTTTCAGGCAAGCATCAATCTTCCCTTCCCGGCTTTGGCTGTCATGCGAGCTAACATTGGTTCGCAAATAGGCGAAACGGCCAAGCAGATATTTGAGCGCGCGAGACTGCCGAATGAAACTCTGGGTCGGATATGGAACTTAGCGGATACGAAACAGCGCGGAGCTCTCGATGCGACCGAATTCATCATTGCCATGCACCTTCTCACATCGTACAAGTCTGGCGCGATGAGAGGTATTCCCCAGACATTACCATCCGGCCTTTACGAGGCGGCTGCGCGAAGAGGAGCGATTCGTTCCTCAATCGGAGCGCGTCCCAGTCCTGATATTCCCCCTGTGCCGGCTATCCCGAAGCAGTTTACAGGACCAACACCGCAGCGAACCCAAAGCCCGATCAGCAGACAGCCCTTCGCATCGCCGCTCTCTGCCCAGTCAACCGGTGGAGATTGGCTGATTACACCCCAAGAGAAAGCGCACTTTGACAGCATCTTCGCAACGGTCGATTCAGCCAAGACTGGAATGATTAGTGGTGACCAGGCCGTCGGATTCTTCATGAACGCGAAGCTGCCAGAGGAGACTCTGGCTCAAATCTGGGATCTGGCAGATATTGATGCCGACGGACAATTGACCAGGGATGAGTTCGCGGTCGCCATGTACTTGGTACGACAACAGCGGACTTCGAAGGAGCCGCTTCCACAGACACTTCCACCTGCCTTGATTCCACCCAGCATGCGTCGTCAGGCTCCAGTCAAGCCAGCCCCAGCTCCCGCTCCAGCTCCCATCCCTCGGTCTGCCGCTGAGGATCTTTTCGGGCTTGATACCTTTACCGCTCCTCCCCCTGCTGCAGCTCAGGTGGCTCAATCGACCGGGGGCTCGAACGCGCAATTCAATACTCCGACTTCTCCGACATCCAGAGCTTCTCCGCCAACCACTTCAACCACGTTCAAGCCTTTTGTGCCTTCTTCTTCATTTGGCCAGAGCCTGCAGCCTCAATTTACTGGTGCTTCGGCTGGGGCGCCTCCCAAAGTCAGGTCACCCCCTCCGCCATCAGACGATCTCCTTGGAGACAATGATCCCGAGGAGTCAAAGAAACTCACTCAGGAGACTGCGGAGCTGGCGAATCTGTCCAATCAGATTGGCTCTCTGGCGAAAGAAATGCAGACGGTCCAGGAGAAGCGGACAACTGCGGAACAAAACCTCTCTCAGACCTCACAGCAGAAGCGCGATTTCGAGGCCCGGCTGGCACAGGCGCGGGCAATGTATGAGCAGGAGGTGAAGAATTTCAAGGCCCTTGAGGAGAAACTAAATGCTTCCCGCGCCGAGACAACCAAGTTGCAGCAAGAGTACGCTTTGATCGAGGGAAGCAGACAAGATCTGCAAAACCAGTACAATCAAGTAGCGGCTGCCTTGGCCGCTGACCAACAGGAAAACGCGAGCCTGAAGGAGAAGATCCGGCAGGCTAATGCTCAAGTTGCCCAGCTGAAGCCAGCACTCGAGAAGGCGCGTTCGGACGCTCGCCAGCAAAAGGGCTTAGTGGCCATTAACAAGAAGCAGCTGGCCACCGTCGAAGGCGAACGTGACAAGCTCCAGAGCGAATTAGATGATCTATCGAAAGAGCATCAGGAGACTGAAGAAAGTCGCGCGGTTGGCACTACGGCCGTCGTCAGCCCAGCTGCCTCAACAACCAGCCAGAACACAAACCCCTTCTTCAGACGGGCCACGAATGCATCGAGTGACGGTGCTTTGTCGCCCGATGTTTCCAATGACCAGCAACGTGCGTTTGACAGCCTCTTTGGCCCATCTTTCGCATCCCTTTCCGCTCCGACTCCTCCGCCACCGACCTCTTTCCGCGCTGAATCTCCCTCTGTGACACAGCCTCCTGCCGTCAAATCCCCAGCCACGTCAGGAGCACCAACACCTTCTGTGTCTCCACCTCCACAGCTGAGCCAATCTAGACAGCTTACTCCGAGCTTCTTCCCATTCGCTGAGACGCAGTCTATCACGTCGTCAACCAAAGTCTCGCCACCAGCTAGCCGGTTTAGTGGCCCTGAGACGTCCGGCTTTGGAACTCCATCGCACGGAACTGCTGGCGAAGCGGCGTCTGCGGCCAGCGAGGCTGGTCATGGTTCACCGCCGACCGCGGAGAGGGCTGTGGAACCATCACCGTTTGAAGAGGCGGAGTCGCGTTTCCCTGAACTTCCTGTCAGCAGTCCTGAACCATCCGCCGCCGCCGCCGCCCCAGCCGCTGGTGATGAGAAGCAGGGAGAAGCGAAGGACCCCAGTTTCGACGAGCTCTTCGGCGGCCTTGCGCGTCAGAGATCGCAATCCCAAAAGGCCAACGATTTTGAAGAAGCCTTTGCTGCCATGAAACTCAACGGAACACCAGCCGCCGCGGCAGACAGTGAATTCCCTCCCATTAAAGAATTTGACGACGACAACGATGATGACAGTTCGGCAAGCGAAGCTCCTATGGGATTTGATGACGATTTCACTCCTTCGTCTGCCCCACAGGCCAAGGAAGAGACCAAGCCCGACTCAATTGATGCCGCTCAGTTGGAAGCTTTCCCTACACCTGGAGCCTTTTACTCACCCACACCATCGGCGACCACCAGTCAGCCCCCTGCGCCAAACGCTCAGCAAAGCCCCCCAAAATATGAGGACACCGTTCCTCAGAATGGACATGGAAACTTCCCTCCTGAATTCAACGGTCTTTTGCCGAGTCGTGCGGATCCTACTGCTGCTCCTGATGCCCCTCACGCGGTGGAATCAACGACAGGCGCACCAATCGTCGGTGGCGAACCGCAGCGGAAAGAGTCACCTCCAAAAGACGTGGAAACTGCTCTTACTGAGACCTCCACGGCTAATAAGACCGGAGGAGCACCTGATTTCGAGGCTGCCTTTGCCGGCCTCAATTTAGCCCCCGCAAAGGAATCCGACGATGACGATGACGAGCTCGACTCCCACTACAACAAGAACATATCAGATTTCGACTTCTCCTTTGATTCTCCCCCTTCGCAGCAAACGTCCGCCGCCCCAGCAAATCAGACCGCCGCGGGTCACGCTGTGTCCTCGGATTTCTTCAGCTTCGACAATAACGTCGGGGCCTCTTCCTCTGCAGATGCGTTCTCAACCCCGCCGCCGACCGGCGCATCTCCCACAGAGGCCAAGAACCAAGCCGCAGCGCACGACTGGGACGCCCTCTTCGCACCGTTGGAGAACGCAAAAGCTCAAGCTCCCGAAGGTGGTGAGACCAATGGCGCGGAATCGACCAAGCCGGCCGAATCCCCTCAGGGTGGAGATAAGAAAGAGCCCGGCTGGGCACTTGCCGCGGACACAGGCGAGGATGACATGATCCTTCAAAGGTTGACCGGAATGGGATTTCCAAGAGATGAATCTCTTGCCGCGTTGGAGAAGTTTGATTATAATCTTGATAAGGTGGGCACTTTCCTTCCTCTTTCCCCCAACTTACATCAACTGATTCAGAAATAAAAAAACCGTAACTAACGTCATCTAGGCGGCGGATTACTTGACCTCGAAGTCTTGAACTTTTGATATAATTTCTCTCTCTATCTCCCTCTTTTTCTTGTGTTCTTGGAAGCCAGTTCTGTATCTGCACATAGTTATCAATCTGGTTGTTTCCTCCTATTCTCTGTTTCGTTCTAATTTTCTTTGTGTTGCATATTACTCTCCCAATATCTTTGTATACTCCTGACCCGTGCTACTTTTCATCTCAATCTGTGATTACTATGTCTGCCAGTGGGGAAGAGACAAAGCGAGAAAAGGGACGTCGACGAGCGGATGGACGGATCACTTTTTACCTAGCAGTGCCCCTCTACCTTTATATAATGAATCAATCGACCATCTATTGTATTATATTATGGTGAGTGCCTCCACAGCTCGAATGACAGCCACTTCTAGCTAAGATGGCGAGCATTCCGAGGTTCTTTTCCCAATGTTCTCCCTCGATTCCTATATCAGTTAGACCACTTCTCCAACGTAATGTCTGATAGCAGAGTCAGCTGGGAACGTCAAGTATTGAGAGAATGATCCCAGATATTAGTTCAAGTGGAATTCGTCTCATTTATTGACCACTAATTTCTACAACACGATGAAATCAAAGAAAAGAAGGGCAATTTCCACCAGACGCAAGGCTCAAAGCATGAGAACCTGTCTAAACGCTAAGACGCCGAATCAAAGTCTTAGCATTAAGAAAAGAAACCCATATCTGGGACCGAAGTTAACCTTTGGAAGCACAACGAGAACGAAATCAAGGGATGGAGGGAATTAAAACCGCAATCGATTCAGACTGAGCCTCGTCAACTGGCGCGAATCTAAATCATCTCTGGCAGCACCTCGGGCGCCGCATGACAAGACGAACATCACCAAATCCACGTGTCCCCCGGGTGAAGATCAGTTCGAATAAGATGGCCTGTTGGTCTCAATGGGAGATGAAGCGAGATACAGCCAGGTCAGATGGTTGCTTAGTCGACGCAATCTTTCAGCAGCGGAATGACATCCGTTGTTTTTGATTATGAGGTCTTCTCGTGCTGGGTGGATACTCGTTGCAATGACATCACTATGTATCGCGTTAGCTCAGCGCAAGGTGCTGTTTCATGTAACTTCATCTTACCAAAATCTTCGAGAGAGCGCTGCTTCTGAGAGCTTCTAGGTCTCTTGCCGTGCATGATATTGTCAAAGCCTTTGGAGCCATGGAGCAGGTAATAGAGACCACCGAGCACGCAGAAGACGCCGAAGGAGAAGACCCAGATACGAACGACGGCCACTATGGAAGTTTGACCACCAACGAACCAGCCGAAGAGACAAAAGAAGGTTGCGACGAGATCCACCACAAGAATAGCACCAGTCAGCTGCCAGGAAGGAATCGAAGACCAGAATGGACCATTAGCACGTGTGATGAAGATCAACCAGTTCTCAGTCAACGAGATCTCAAGGAAGAGCACTTCATCCCGTTCTCCAAAGTTCTGCACGATGCCGCCATTTTCGCTGCCTGTCAACATGCTAGAGAGCGTAATCCACGTACCAATAGCCAGCACAACACCGAGGAGGATTGACAGGCCCCATAATTTGGGCAGGTTCCATTTCACTGGCATTGGAGAGTAAGGAGCATTGTCGTAAGCAATAGCGAGGGTGGCAATATCAGCGAAGATCGCGATGAAGACAACCAGCTGAAGATTAAGGCTCTCGTTCATAATCGCAATCCAAAGACCTAGAAAGATCTCCAGATGGAGTGAAAGCGCAATACGGTAGATTACATACGCATACATTCGATGAAAGATCTGTCGAGACGTCTTCAAGGCATCAATGATAGCAGAAAGGCCCGGAGCGAGGAAAACAATATCAGCAGCAGAGCGTGCGGCATCGGAAGCGCCCTCAACCGCGATTCCAGTATCAGCCTTCTTCAGTGATGGCGCATCGTTCACACCGTCACCGGTCATGGCGACCAAGTATCCACGTTGCTGCAGGATCTCGACCACATTGTATTTATGCTGCGGGAACACCTCTGCGAATCCATCAGCGGCTTCGACAAAGTCATACACCTCGGAACCAGGCATCGTGCCACCGCCAGTCACACCAAGCCTTTCTGCATTGTACACGTTCGTTCCCAGGCCGAGCTGACGAGAGGTTTCTCTGGCAATACCGACAGCATCCCCGGTCAACATCTTGATTTTCAGACCCAGCATCTTCGCCTCATTGATGGTCTTGGCGGTATCGTGACGTGGAGGATCCATGCAGGGCATAATGCCGAGGATCTCCCAATTACCCTCACCACGCTTGCGAGCAACACCCAACGAGCGGAAACCGCGGGTCGCAAACTCGGCGACTTTGGTCTTGTATGCGGCATCGATCTCCTCTGGGATAGTGTGGTCTTCCATGACTGTGTTCAATACAGCGAGTGGAGCGCCCTTCACACAGACAATCCGTTCTCCTTGCGGAGACATGACCACGGCAGTAACCTTCTTCGAGACTGGGTCAAACGGATGGAATTCGAGTACTTTGTACTGCGTAAGAACCCTCTTGGCGCGCGGATAGTAACGGAGAGCCTTAAGGAATGCTTTGTCAATGGCATCTATACCCTTCTTCTTCCGAGAGGCAGCTAAACAAGCAGTTAACATGAGATCCTCCGGGTCGACGCCTGCAACCGTATATGGTTCCGACAAGGAGAGCTTGTTCTTTGTTAAAGTACCCGTCTTGTCCGAACACAGGATTTCCACGCCAGCAAGTGATTCAATGGCCGAGAGCTTCTGTACAATGGCCTTCTTCTTGGCTAGATATGCAGCGCCAACAGCCATGGTGGTGGTGACAACAGCAGGAAGACCGACAGGGACACCAATAATCGTAATGGCCAGGGTGAATTCCAGGATGGTGACGATGCCATTTGAACGGTAAAAAGATGAGATCCAAACAACAAGTAGAGTCAGGATCACTAGGATAAGCAGCACAGTGCCAATGCCATTGAGGACTTCAGTAAAGTGACCAGCGCCAGAGGAGGCAGCGCTGACCAGGGCAGCTGCACGTCCAACAAAGGTATGATCACCAGTTGCTGTGACGACCATGAAACCTTCCCCACGTTTCACGGCTGATGAGGCATAGCAGGTATCACCTTTGTGCTTGTCCACAGCCAAGGATTCACCTGTGATAGCAGACTGGTCAACCTGAAGGAAGGCACCCTCAGTGACAATTCGGCCATCTGCCGGGATGATGGTACCCTGAGCATCATCGATTAGCACCACCACTAATGAAAATAATGCATTGTGGGATGTCTTACCTCCTCGATATGTAGAATGTCACCCGGGACAACTTCCGGTGCCTCAACCTCGATCATATGACCATTGCGGAGAACGGCTGCTTTAAGAGCAAGAGTTTTCTTCAGTTCGTCGACGATGGATCCGGCCTGGAATTCTTGAATGAAACCGACAGTGGCGTTGAGCAAAAGAAGGGCACAGATAACACCAAAGTCTACCCAGTCCCTAAGACCAGCAGCCAGAATCGCAGCAGCCTGAATGTACAAGAATGCATTAGTGAGTTACTCTCGAGAATTGCTATACAGACAGACTCTTTTGACGATGACCAACAGGCCCGGGTCAATTGAGCGAAGCTGATTAGGAGTGTAATGGCTCACATACCTCCATGACAAACTGAACAGGGCCGACAAAGTAGGACAAGAACTTGAGGAAGAGATTCTCCTTCTCCTCCTTCATCTGATTCAAGCCATACTTCTTGCGACGAGCGAGGACCTCGCTATCCGTCAAGCCAGTGCTAGTGCTAGTCTGGAGCAGCTCCTCAGGGATAGCACGGCCGCCGCCGAGCTCAGCAGGGTTGTCTTCTTCTTCGTCAACATGACCATCCAGCGATTCAAGCTCCGCAATGAGAACATCCATGTCTTCGTCCTCATCGTCCTCCTCCGACTGTGGCTTCCTCTCAACGGCTGGGCTGATCTTGAACTGGCCTTTCTCGTCGAGACCATCGGACTGGCCACTCGACTCCGAGTTTCCTAGCTGGACGGACGCCATGTGGTCCGCCATGCTGGGGGTGACAGAAAGACACGAGACCACGACGTATAAGCGACAGTCAGAGTTAGAGGGGTCTGAATTGTACTGTCCGGAATGCGACAGAGAACACAGAGAAAGAATGAGAAGCAAGCTGTGTGGAGGAGACAAACTGGATAAGGCAAAGGTCACAAAGCACGGGGCATTGACATGCGTGGAGTGAAAGAGAAGGAGCAATGGAGGGAAAGGAAGAAGGGAAAGAAAAGGAAAGCAGGAGACCGGGATAGCAACGTATACAGCTCTCAAGCAGGTGGTACTGAACGTTGCCTGGGGTAATGAAGCACAAACAATCAACTAAATCAGAGGAAAAGAAGCAGAAGTGCGCCCATACTGCAAGAGGTGAATGACGAGCAGCTGCACCATTTATTACCAACTTTCTGTTTCCCTTCCCAGAGAGGATGAGGGGTTCAAAACTGCGCCTTCTTATCATGCTGTGCCATTATGGCGTGTATCACTCCCTCTCTCACTTCTAGTATCAGGACCTGTAGTATTATTGTGCCCAGACTTCATCAGTGAGGGACCTAACCAAAGGCAGTTTCCCAAGACGCTGATCTGTACTCGTTTTCTGCTTGGCTGTTTTACCCATGACGGCAGTCTTTATTCTCTTTCGAATCGAAGCCCACGCCGTATGCCGAAAGAACTATCTGATTCATCCGGACGTGGATCAGACCAGTGATTCCCGGGATTAGGGCTTTGCAAGTACCTGAGAGAATTCCGAGTCATCTATTTCTCCGATATGACCAGGTAATCTCTCCCTGCCAGTCTGGTAAGTATTCAGGTTCTACTAACCTTCTCCATACTTCTCGGATCATTAAACGCAACTTCAGTGACACAGCCCAGATCTCGAGCTGGCGCCATGGCGCCACTAGCAAGCAACGGCCATGATAACAGCAGCAACTTTATTCTTACCGCAAGGGCGCCAAGAAGGCCCAGAAAGACACGAAAAAAATGGGTTTACCTGCCAAGCTGCAGCCCATCGTCGAGTTACAAATCCTGAAGTCTTTTATCGGGCACGAGCAGCTTTCGTCGGATATCGCCTGCAGTTCAGTCCGCATGCTTCAGAACCTGGCTGGATGTGGGGAGGTATGTCTCTCCGAGACCCAATAGCCGTGTTAGTTGAGCGCAAATCAGCTCATGAGAGAGTGTGATAAAGCTGGATAGGATAGTTTTGGATATGATGTTCAACATGCATGGGACTCCATACACTTTACAGTATCCCACTGACGGTCGACTTGGACCTCCCCGAATCCCCCACGTCCTCCAGTTAAACAACCATTGAGCTACAGCGCCGGACTCAAGCCTAGTGGCCGATAGTATCTACTAGCAGCCCCCACTGATTGGCTTCCAAGAACTTTGTGTTCTCTTTGATGAGTTACACACAGTACAGCCCCCCGAGCAATAATACATGGGTGTTACAGAATCCCGCAGATCATGGTGCTCTACGGATCCAGTACTTATCTGCAACAATTATCCTGTTCCACTGTGAAGTCGAAGCTGACAATATGCCTGTGTCTGAGATCACCAAGTTTGATTGCACGCCCTGTTGCGAATGTACCAATTCTACCTGTTCGTGTTGACAGCTACATCTAACTGCACTTCCTTTGGGATGGAGAAGGCGATAAACGATCGACATAGTCTCAAAAGCCAGGCCTACAGTATGTCTGATCGAATTCTTGGCACCGAAGTCCCTTTTCACAGAATAAGGAGATATATATGGATATCAATCGCACCCAAAGGTCTTACAATTTGCCAAGAATTATCCTCCTATCCTCCCTTGCGGTAAATTACAAGATGGTGCCTGGTTGCATGCCTCTTAGAGCTCCGTCGATGGACTTCGTCAGTTTGTTTTTAGATCGTCGTCCCTTGGCCGAGCCATGTCCACTGCTATCCAGCGCGGAGTTTCACAGAAGGTTGACTGTTGCCCTTGTCTTTGTGGTCTGCACTCACGTGACTCAATTGGATTCTCGGTGGGAAAAGCCAATATTCAATTATCAGAGTGCAAGAAACTCTTATTGGCACAGACGTAGGATCTGAAAGTTGAGACGCACCTATCCGCTGGAGTTTCTCATCTCATCATTGCGAAAGGACAATGTGCAGGTCTCTGATATGTAGTCCGTTTCTCTCATGGAGTTACTGCTGCGTAAGGTGAATCGACACCAGTTTCATCTGCTGTAATTGGAGAGTTCAAACACGTTTTCTTGAGTAATCTGCTGCATCGAGATCTTTGCTCAGAAATTATTTTATCTATTTCTCTGACGCTGATCGTACGTCTTCATCCGGGATATATATTCAGAGTATGTTAAACCAAAGTCGAGACTGCATTTCTTGAACACAATTTTTGCCATTTTCATACCAATTCAAAGCATACCGGACCAACAGACATTATTTACATTAATTTCGATATCTCAATCCCATTACCTCCTATTGTTGCTGTCGAGGACTGAAGATTCTACAAGTGAGAGAACGAACCAATCAGCAAACAGGTTCTCTCCTCCTGACTGCTTACATAATCAGCCAGATCGAAAACGTCACTCGCGACATGCACCCAAAGATCGAAGGTCTGGACCGCACGCGCTGAACTGAAAGACCAACAGCCTCGAGACATGACATGCAATTCCAAGCATGCTGATGATATTGCATTCGCAGTCTCTATTGACGTGATCGAGATGTGTTGACCTGTTGACTCCTTGCCGATCGATCACTCCAGGAACACCCCAACATCAAGACTCGCGTGCTCCATTTCTCCAGTGCTGGTCATGTGTGGATCAGTTTGCTTTGCATCTCGACGTCGTCTGGAATCGTGTCACTGGGCAGTAGATTGAAGCTGGAGCTTGAAGCTCTTTCTCAGATGGAAGTTTATCCATGAAACTATCGAACTTGAAGATTCATTAGCGACTCCACCTGGTGATTCTGCGCCATGGAGATCCCGGGCTTCTATTATGGTAGGTTTGGTCCGCTTTAGCTTGTCTAGGAAGACTGCCCTGTTGTGTAACTTCTTTCCAACTTGAATACTTAGTAACCATGTGCAGATCCCGAGAAGAAAAGGTACTTCAAAATCCAGGCAAATCATGCGGCGCCTCCTGGATTGCAGTATTCCAGAGATGCGGTCAAGAGGAAGCGGGTAGAGCATGAGGTCGGATACTCTTTCCGTTGGAAATGAATGGCGATCATTGGCAGCAAAGAGCAGTGCACCAGCTAACCATGAATACAGAAACATCAAAAAAGAACCCATTTTAGTCGAAGAGTGGCCAAGGAAAAGATCCAGAAAGCCCCCTCTTTAGCCCATCCGCTAATCGGGGTCGAAAGAGAGGTTGGAGCGCGGCTCGTATCGAAAACTAACCGGCTCGAACAACAAGGGCTCACCTACGCCAGTCAAATGTACCGGAAAGAGCTTCACCGATTCGAACCGTGGCCGGATCACTACTCCATCAAGCACGTCTTGCGCAACAACCGTTCTGGGATTCTGATCGCAAGTATGTTGACTCTCCGGGCCTAAGGTTTCCCATTTCATCAAAGCACATCTGCTAATGCTATTGATTATCCTAGGTGGCTACCATGGTGGCGAGTCATCTGTTTCGTGAGTCGAAGCCCGTTAGTTTCGCGCTTGGAGGCATCGAAACTAATTGTGGCTGGAGGGTGTGCTTCCCAGACTGCGATCAGGAGAAATGGACATATAACCGGACCATGGAGCGAGTCCTGTTTAAAGAAGCCTATAGAGTATGTTGAGGACATCGGCCACGCTTCTCTTTAAGATGGAGGAGGCTAATCGGAATGCAGCTCTCATCCGTGTCCCTCAGTCACACAGGCTACCTCCTGTATGGTTGATCTTGTCATTAGATTAGAGTGCATGTGCTCTCGAGTTCCCTTAATATGCTAACAGGAACAGCGCAACGATGGATTCAGGGCCAAGGGGGGACTCTTTCCTCGCCCCACGAATGTTACCGGACCCTGACGACTCTGGGGATTACCGATGGCCACCCTACTGTACGTAAACCCCCGGTGGCTTCTTGTAACAGCAAAATGTTGACTTGAGGCGCCAGTCGCACATCCCATCCGCATTCGCGCAACGCCATCCTTGTGGTGCTCCGCGGCGTGCCCCACGGGAGATAAGCCGCTCTTTGCAATCGGGACCTCGGACGGTCTCCACACTCTGGAAGGGTTCGGCAGTCACTGGACACTGTCCAAGAAGCCATTCCCCAACGACGTGGTCTCGGGAGAGCCGGTGTTGCACAAACGTACGGATTCATCCCACGCGCTCGTCACCAGCGTAGAATGGCTGTCGTCGACGGTGATCGCGTCGGGCCTCAAAGATTCCGCTATTTTCTTGCATGATCTTCGAAGCGGAGGGACTGCAACTCGGCTGCAACATACGCACTCCGTCGCGAAGATTCGAAAAGTTGATCCGTATCGGTTGGTTGTGGCGGGTCAGAACTCGGTATGTCACCTCTGTTTGTCTCTATCCTTCTAGCAGCCTGTTGCAGCATAATAATGATTCGACCTTTTAAATTCATTGAAGCTACTTGCATTCCCTCCATTGAACCTCTTCTGCTAACCGGTGTCTGAATATATAGATGCAAATGTACGATATCCGCTACCCTCCCAACGGCCTGCAGCGCAATCCCAAACCAATAAGCCACCGACATACCTCCACGAAACCATATCTCACCTTCCAAGATTACTCACCCGAAATCAGCCCTGATTTCGACGTTTGCGCAGAGATTGGCCTTCTAGCGAGTGGTAGGTTATCTCCTCCGCCTCTTATTGCATACCAGGCGGGCGAGCTAATCAGTCTGGCTTGTGACGCATAGCCTCAGACGAGAAGCGAATACAGTTATTCTCCCTTCGGACCGGAGAACAAGTCTCTTCTCCACTTTCAAATTATCAATATCAACATCGCATCTCCTGCGTTCGCTTCGAAACAGGCGCCGACTCGTACCGTGGCTCTCAAACCCCAAGTCTTTTGGTCTGCGCGAGAGCCACGGTTGACGAGTGGATATGGTAAGTAATCCATTGACTTACTAGGTGCGCAAATTACAGTTTTTTTTGTCTCTGCTTGACGGTGGTCATGAGTCCATGATACATCCCAGTATGTAAGTCATCCAGTTTACCTAGGGAATATTCTGTACTTTTCTCATTTTGGGCGCGAGTATGTAAAACCTCCAGTTTCGTCACAGAATCTCTTCTCGAAAGTTATGACTCCCTGATTTCTTTTCTTTTCTTCTCTTTTCAGTCAGACAGTTCATTCAAATTTGAGATGTATTATGATTCAGTGGCTTGAGATGGATTGACAGCAAGCTACTATTCATTGCATTGGTCAACAACATGTATATCACACAATATTCCATCTCATGTTTTGACACACTGTGAGGTTGCAGAAATAATGAGCTTCCAGAATGTGTATAGTCCCATCTGTTAAAAGCCTATCTTATGCGAAATGCAAAAAAAGGGGAGACTTCAAGAGAGTCTCTTGTGGATTCCATAGCCGACATTAAGGATATCATTAATCTATACATACAAACCCATCCCACCATTCAGACATACAGACATATCACCCAAGTATGATTGATATCAGTCCAACCCACCTGCCAACCACTCTCCAACCTCAACCCCAATCTCCTTCGCCATCTCCCCGATCCAGTCCCCAGAAACATTCACGCACCATTTCTCCCCAACACCCGAGCTCGTGTTCCCGCTACCAACCGCGGACCCGATCCCAACCTGCCCACGCCCAGCGGCGGGAACTACAAGCCGCAATCTCCGCAGCGTCGCAAGTTCCGCATAGATCGCATCAGCAGCCGCCGCGACGCGAAGCGGGTTGGCAGGCGGATTGGGATCAATGGCGTGATATATAGCTATCAACCGCTCCAGTGGGAATGGGCGGGCTGTGAGAATTGTGGACGGACCCGCGATACCCACGCCGGGGACTGAGGTGGTGGCCGACGAGGTTGCGAATGCTGATTCGAGTGTGGATTTCGTGATGCGGGTCTTTTGTCGTTTGCCCTTTTTGCTTGGTGTAGATGGATTTGCTTCTCTGCTGTTATCTTCTGCATAGGCTTGAGAGAGGAGTTTTAAGCGGCGTCTGTGGTGGGATCGTTTGTTTCGTGCGGATAGAGATGATGACGAGAATTTCGAGAAGAAGATCGTGTCGAGGCGGGGCGGGATGTGGGAGGCGAGGTATGCGGAGGTTAAGACCAAGGCTGGAAAATAGGGTAATGAGGGTAAGGGGGAAGGTGCAGGAGAACTAGTAGTAGCCGTTGCTAGGGATGACGATAATGATGATGATGATTTCGAGGGTGCTGCAGCTCGAGGTTCTTCCGGAACAATGTGATGCACAAGCGCCGCCTCTCCTTGTTGCCGAAATAGCGCTCGATTCTTCACCAGAAGCCGCTGGAAGTCCCATTCTTTGTTTCCGCCAGGAGGGCTTTCACCACTGGCGATTGGAGCGATGAATTGCGGCCAGAGTCTCTCGCAGATAGACCGGAATGTCGGGATAGTACCAGCCGTAGGCCCAACCAGCGAGTCGTACACGGTCGAGACAAAATTCGGATACAGCTTCGCTGCCACTTCGGCTGAAACGCCATCCACGGACGGTGGGTCGCTGTTCAAGATGATGGTGATAGCTTCTTTGCGTGTGTATGGGGGGAAGCTGATATGCGGAACAGCTGCTGACTGGAGGAAAAGCGGTCGTGGAGTCGAACTGAGAATAAGAACCACACACAAAGATGGGATCTAGGAAAGTAATTGTCAATGTCCCTGCTATCACAGCTTCCTACGAATGCAAGAAGATCGACCAGAGCGACTCACCACCTCCCCCAACCTCGCCAGCGCCGACAAGAGAGTTTGCGAAGCTTCTCTCTGTCTATCAATCCCATCCAAGACCAACACAAATTTCTTATCCCGGCCGCCTTCAGCTGTCATCGAGGCTAGGCACTCTGCCAGCAGCACCGCAAGCGTAGTGACATGTTCGCATTGTCCCTTTCCGAATTTCTCCCACTCATCTCGCAGTCCCAGCGCTTCGAGAGTCGCCCATAATATCTTCGTGAGGAGATGTCTTCTAGTAATGCATTCGGGACTTCGTACAATGGCGTGCGGGACTTTGAGAGAAGAGAGAACGGCACGAACGATTGTTGATTTGCAGGTTGCGGAGATGCCATGGACTACGAGAGTTGATGGGCTTGAAACTCCAGGCTGTTCCTCGTCCCTGAGATGTCAGCAAAAATGCGCCGGAAAACAAAATCACTGGAGAAAAGAAAGGAACGCAATTAAAGAAGCAAAATGGGCATTTTTGTTTTTAACTCAGAGGAACCTGCAAGTATGAAAGAAATAGACAAAGAAACTCACGTTAAGTAAGCTTGAAAGTTGTCTGATTTGGACCTCTCTACATGGCCATTGATGGCTAAGAGAGCGCGTTATATTTGGCGCAAGCATAGAGAATCCACTTCTTGTTCACAAATACAACGGAGGTGTCGAGAGTCCGTTCAAGAGAATCATTCGAGATGCGTGTTCGAACATGGAGTCCTGGTCCCGAAGCACGCGTCGACTTCAGATGCGAGGTCACGTGTTTGTTCCAGGACGTGTCGTCGTATTCAGAACACGGCCAATTCCATCAGTTCTTGATATCTTCTCGAGTGTAATTAGAAAGATTTGTCTATGTAGAACCTATGTGAAATTTATTGCGGAGGATTTTCACGGATGGAGGAATCAGGTCGGCGTGGTTTCGCAATGTACGGATATATCTATTCTGCTAAGCTTGGTGTTGTAACAACCTATGTCCGCGAGGGCAAGATCCACGCATGGAGGATAATCTCCAAATGCCTAGGAACAGGAAATGAAGACAACTGTTACAATCATGTAGTCAAAGCTCGAAGAAAAAGGCGAATTCGTCCAACGCTCCATACTCTCTGGTTTCGTCACGATATTAATGTCATTGCTCATAAGGGCATTGAACGGGGTGTGGTTTGTCGGCCAGAAGTACAACCGTGCGAATCAACCGATGAAACATGCAATGAATGCAAATGGGCGAGTGCAATATGGAAACAACATGCCATGCTCGGTGAACTAGCAAAGGGGACCACAATGATAGGGGGATGGGAAATAAAAGCACATCTGGGGAAGAGGAAGGAAAAGCAAAACACATGGACCATGATCCAGCTAAGCTCACAGGGGTGCAATGGAGCCAAAACTTGAACCATAATCAGAAAGCTTGAATGCCCGTCTCCGTTGCCAAAAAAAAGATTGGAGGTGAAGGCATCCAAATGATGTTCCAAAAAATACAGGGCAAAGAGCAAGAGTTCGTCTCAATGGCGGTATCCTTTCGTCAACGGAGTCAAGAAAGATGCTTCGGGTAATCTGTAAGGGAAATGAATCTTGTAGTGGTATCACGTCTGACTCCCAAAATGTCACCGACAACTTGTCAGCTTGGCCGTAAAGTCATGAGGATCGTCGCATCATTTCACTATGAGTACAATGGTATTGGCAAAAGCTGAGCGCGCAAGCCGCTGAAGGAAAGATCAAAAATAAGTGTACAGCGGCTGGTTCTGGGCAGCCAGATTTCCGTTGGATTGCTGAGTCCCGGGGGTGTAGTTAGCCGAAGAGTTGTCACTGGGTCCAACGGATGGCGTATGTGTCGCAGAACCGGAGCCAGATGCAGGCGTAACCGGAAAACCATTCTGTGGGTAAAGGAAAGCAGTCTGCGGCGCCTGCAAGGGTCCAGGAAGTTGAGCAGAGTTCATCTCATTGGGCGTGACCTGTCCGCTTGTCGCCGCACTTCCTCGTCCAGAACCTTCGGAAGCCATCATCTTACTGGCGATACGGCGACCATGAGGTGTCTGGCGTATCGAGGGCAAGATGGGTCGGATGCCGTCGAAGATACGAGAACGCGTCTCTGCATCCGCAAAGTCGATCGCGGTCTGCACGACATAGTTTGCGAACGAGTCACGAACCATCTTCTCTAACTCATTGCCAGCAAGCATTTCATCGATCATCTGGCGGCGAGTCTGGTAGTCTGCAGTACGCAAACACTTCTCGATAACATTCGAGCTGAATTTCTGCTTCGACAAGGGCGCGATATTGTTACGGAAGCTTTGGCAGAGCGGCTCAGTGAAATGTGGTTCCGCGAGATCAAGGATGTACTGAACAACGTAGTTGCCGAAGGGATCCTGTACAAGAGCAAACGCATTGGCGGTGATTTGAGCGATCAGGCGGGCTCTCTGCTCGCCGGACGCGTGGTCAATGCAGCGCTGTAACACACAGCATCCATGGCGATGAGTACCGACGACAACGCAATTGGCACCAACAGCGTCGTAGATGAACTGAGCATCTTCCGCAGAGAGAC
Organism: Evansstolkia leycettana; assembly: GCA_000787455.1. Classification (NCBI taxonomy): domain Eukaryota; kingdom Fungi; phylum Ascomycota; class Eurotiomycetes; order Eurotiales; family Aspergillaceae; genus Evansstolkia; species Evansstolkia leycettana. The sequence continues at coordinate 25,354 of JSYV01000068.1, read as the reverse complement.
GATTCAGACATTTCTGAATCACATGATTACCGTTGAGATCCTGAACCAACTCCACAACATGATCTTGCAGAGCACGGATAACTGTCTGTGTCTGTTCGGGGGTGGAGATGAATTCAATCATCTTTTGCAGAGCTCGAGTACCGTGCTGATTCAAAGCGATCTGCACAAGCTGAGGTGCAGCGTTATTGACCAGTGCAGTTCGCTGTTCATTATTAGAATACTCGAGCAACTTCTGACAAAGATAATTGCCAAAGGGATCTGTACGAGAAAGTGAGAAAAAGTTCCGACGGGAAGGAAAGATGGGCAGTGGACAAACCAGTCATCAATTCCACAACGTGACGATGAGTCTCGTCGAAGATCATCTGCACATACTCGGGATTGTGCTCCTCCAACTTCCTCTGCAGATATCTGCAACCATGCTGATCTTTACACAAACTGTACAACTCCCCCCTGTAGTGTTCCAGAGGAAAGTTGGTAAAACGAGACAGTTGGCCGGAGTCGCCCTCTCCCGTGCGACGAGGATTGGCAGCTCTAGCAGGGTTCTCATTGAGGCGATAGTTGCCATACGCAGTATAGCCAGGAAACGGGTTGGCAGCGTTGTAGTTCTGAAGTTGGCCGTTGACCTGCATCGGGCTTCCCATGTATGGCTGCAGACCATAGCCGTAGAAGGGAGCCGGAAAGTTGTTCAAAGGTGCAGGGTTGACTGGGTTGATGGTTCCAGGGATACCTGGGGTGGCGGCTGTAGCATTGAGCTGCGGGCCAAAGGGCGCAGCACTTGCTTGCAGCGTGGTTTGCGGTGCCTGGGGGCTCTGGAGCTTTGCTCCATCCCGTTCGGGTGAATCGTTGCTCTTGCGGGTATTCACAGCATTCGCTGGAATCCGTCCAAGATTTGCATTATGCTGCTGAAACTGCTCCGCATGAGTCTTTGGTGGAGTAACTGCCGCTCCAAAGCCAGTTCCCTTGATGGTGGGCAGATCATTGGTCGAGTAAGAAGACTGCAGGGGAGCCTGGCGGCTCGAGGCAATTGGAGTAGTAATGCTGTCATGCGTCATATCGTTGCCATAGAGCAAGTTAGCTTCGAGAGAGTGACGAGCCGCATGACGAGCTTGGTTGGCTGCATTGCCATGCTTCTCATTCGCTGGGCTCCCGAGCTGCTCAAGACGAAACATATTCAGAGCGTTCTGAGGCATACTCTGATGAGAGGAGCGGTGTCGGCTGTGAGAGTTCCAAGACTCGGGACCTGGAGTACGGGAGTTTGCCAGATCCAGAGCGTCAGAATTGGCTGAGAGCTGTACTTCCAGTTAGCTGAGGAACGCACATCGCTTCGAGAGATATTTAAGGGAACTTACGAGGCCATTATCGTCATGGCGTGAGAGGGTAGGAAACTTGTCGTCTGGTTCAGTCATCTTGAGATAGCTCTTGATGTCTGGCGTTGGAATTCTGTCGTCGTCCTTCAGGGGCGATTTGTCGTCGTCGTGGAATAAGTACTTGGCTGCAGCAAAGGAATCAAATCCTGAGTTGTTGAAGCCAGATATACTTGAGCGGAACTGGGAACTGAAACCGCCGGAGGGCATTGAATAACGGTGAAGCCTAGCAGGAAGTGTTAGGATGATGAGGGAGGAAAAAGGATGACGTGGAGGAAGACAGTGGAGGCCAATGTTTGATTCACAAACACAACAAAGGAGAGGTGAATGACAAGTGAGAGGAAGATGAGACGCGCTAGTGAAGAGACGCGTCGTGGACTGGGAGCAGGAAGTGAATGGAAAACATCAAGTGCTGGCCTTCTAGTCAAGCGGTGCACACCGCCGTCCTATCAAGCAGAAACACTGAAGCAAATAACAAAAACCAAGTGGGGGAGCATTCACTTACAAAGGTCCAGGGCGGTAGGGGGACGTAATCTCTGGGATAAAGTCTTCCTTCTCAGAGTTCCTACGGGAGCTTGGTACAGAGTGCACAGAGATTCGGTTCGCACTCTGAGCCGCAGAGCTATTCTGAGTTGGAGGAGATGTGACCTGTGACGGAGCGAAGACGTTGAAGAAACCAGGAGACGAAGTGACGCTTGAAGTTGAGAAGCGAGTAGGACGGGAAAAAGCACTAGGGAATCCGTTCTCTCGATACTCTGGCGGAGTCGTCGGTTCACTCACTGGCCCAGACAAACCTGCTTTGGCCAAGTCTCGAGCCAGCTGATCCATTTCCTGCCTCTCTTTCTCGTGTTGAAGATCTAAAAGCCTCATGTCCTCCTCGAAACGCCTCTTCTGCTCTCGCATGAATTCGATATGCTGGCGCTTCTTCTCGAACTGTTTCTGGTCAGTGACATGTACACATCCTGATGAATGATACAAGAAGATACAAGAAGTCCGATGCACAGAAACGACAGCAGGAAGCTCACAAGTTGAGATTTATAAAAATGGTTTGCCTGCGAGGAAGCAGGTCAGTTATGGCGAATGCCAAAGTAGGTGAATGACTACAGAATAAGGATTTGGAAGCCAACAATAACAGCCTGAAAGACACATGAGGCTTCGAAGCGTACGAATTACAAGAGCAAATACAAGAGAGCCCCCGATGATTGCATCAACAAACGGAACATCCAGAACAACGTCAGGAGAAGGCAATTACAACAATGAGAATCTTACCGATGACAGTAAATCCAGGGCATCCGGTATTGGTTGAGTTCCTCCTTGATTCAGGTAACTCCAAGACGAGAGTTTGCTTGCGTCTGTGGTAAATCGACGCTGAAGATTGGCGCGGACATCGCTGGATGGCCTGGAAAACGCTGACATAAGGTTCGAATGGCTGGGCGAAAGAGAGCTATAACCGATGAACGGAGACTCGGAGGAAGGAGACCGTGGCGACGGAAATCGCAGCTCGTCAAGGCGTTCACTCAACCCATTTTTGAAGGCCATGGTGGGCGAATCGGGTCAGTCGTTGGGCTATACTGTCATTGGGGGCCAAGCAAGTCAGATATGACTACACTACCATGATGTGCAACATCGAGAGGGCAAAAGGGCGTCAATTTGGAGAGCAATTGGACCCAGCCAACACCAAGGATATTCAGGACAGCAGCCAGGGTGGCAGCGAGGAGATGAGAGAAGCTCGGTGGTTGTGCTGTTTGGCGGTGTGTCTCGGGCATGAAAGTAAGGAGTCGAGAGGGGCTGAGGGGTGGTTCGGCGGAGTACGAGCTCGATAAAAAAGACCCGGCACTTACACTGAACGCCTCGAGAGATATATGCTCGGCGCAAGGTGTGATGTCGTTTCTCTGCGGATAAGGAAGGACTGTCTATGAAGACTGTGGGAGGCAGCTCGAGCCAGCAGCAGTCGTGTTCCTGAAAGATGCGGAGATCTCGAATCAGCGGGAGCAAATGAGCTAACAAAGGGTCGGACACCGTACAAACCGCTTGGCTATATGCTCCGCGTTTGAGCAACGCGAGCTTAAGGATGAAACGAATGAATATACGGAACCAGAAAAGAAAATAGATTGTTGTACAGATATACAAATCCCCGGCGAGAAGGAGAGGGAGGAAGAAGAGAGGAAGATGGAGGGGAGAGTGGAAAGAGAGGGGAAGATGGATAAGAGAGACGGCGGCTGGGAACACCAGCCTAGAGCGGGAGACCGCGAGACTCGACCTTTTTTCTTCAGACCGTGTGGTTGGGATCTCACAATCATAATACATACGGCGTCTTTAACTGGCTTCGGAAGATACTCTCAGGATCTAACAGCACAGTGCAATCAGTTCCTTGCTGTTGTTGGGTGTATTCTACCGATTCTATCTCTCCTTGTTGACTTCTCCTCGAGCCTTCAAGGTGAGCTGTCTCTTCGTTGAGCAATCAAACCGCTTTTTGGAATAATGATCCTTCGGTGATCAGATAGCTTCTTGGTAACCGATTTGATTGGGCTCTGCAGCATTTATTCGCATTGCTTTTTCTGCGCAGTCGACCTGTACGACTTAGTTGAGTGCAGCTATCCCCGGGTACCACTTGGAGAGACAAAACGGAGGTCGGCTGCAGGTCTTCTACGCTGGTCCAAAAGAAGCCTCTCGTGGGCATCTTATTGTGCATTCATGTTCTTGCAACGATATGATGGCGAAAGTCGCACCGTGTCCGTCCTGCTCAGACAACCACACACGTGCAACGATTTCCGGCTACGCAATGCTGGGACACGGTCTGAGGATTACTCTCACATCCCAGTACTGACTGTATTACTGATGCGCAAGGGGCGTCTGCTGCTTGGTGCGCTGTTCGAAAGCGTGGCCACTGCGAGGCTCCCTGCAGCGAGTGGAGACAACACAATACGATGTAATAATAATCACGACTGTTACATATCGGACTAGAAAGATGTGACAGCAGCGGACCAGGAGCTAGCCACTGCTCCGGTCGATGTCTGTACCTGATTAGATTCAAAGTTCGCAGTAATTGACTCGACGGTTCACAAGTCATTATAATCATCCATTATTGCTTGGCCTTGGACTCAGTGATTGAGTTCCAGCATTCTGATGCTTAACCCTTTCCAGCTCTGCCTCTCCCCGTGCTGGAGATATGCGGCGGCTACGGAACAACGCAGATACACGAATCACTGATCGTAACTCAAGTATGGTTCGCGATGGCAATTCTCCTCTTGTTCGTTCCAATTTCGTTCTCGAAGCTCATCTGGGTAGGGGAAATGAGATTGTACCAGGGTTCCCCCGTGATAAACGACCTCTCGGACTGGTTCTTGGGGAGGCGCCAATGGCCACAGTTACGATCACTTCTGATCCCATGGGTCAAGAGACTCAACACGTCTACCGTGCAATCATACGTATTATTAGTAGTGGTGTGGTGCTTTAATACGTTACAGTACAACCAAAGGGCTTCATCTCCAGAGAGGCGAAAAAAATTATGTGAGCCAGAATTTGACAAATAGTCCAAGTCCTCGTTCAGTCCCGAACAATAATTTTAGGCTCAGAGGTCAGATTTGCCTCCGAAGGTCGATATGATGTGGACAGACATTCAAGGTCGAAGGTCACTGGTACGCTTGAAGAGAAGCGGTGTACAAAACCACAGGGAACACAGGCCAGAAATCAAATCAACTGGCGCTGATCCGTCGCTAACGTCCAATTCGGATATCTCATCCTCAGGCAAAATAGAGGCCCCTGAACCACAGAATGCTTAACGAGCAGCCCCCAGAGCGCCTCGAAGCCTCCTCATCTTGCGGGGAATCGGGATACCGCAATGGGGGCTGAGGGATCCATCATCCATGCCCAATCATTGTGAGCCACTTTTCTAGATTGCCTGTCAGACTGTCAGTGACTCAGTCTGATGGCAATCCCAATCTCGATACGTACTCAAATCTGCCCTAATTTGTCTCATAGTCGAATGGCAGTTTTACCAATTGATGTGGCAACTGAGCCAAAACCAACCAGTCTAAATGGAATTGCGGGGCATGAGACCATTTCGGTAGAAGGATAGGAGGAACTGTGCCTTTGGCGACATCCTTCGATTGACTCAAATGTCTTGTTCTAGTTGGTCTGCAATATGAAAGAGATCCATACCGGTTCCAATGCGATTAGCTGTTCGACTACTCCGTCGTCTGTCATTCTTGACTAATAATTAGTTCCTCTTTGACTTGCCAGAAATTCAATGAACGTGCAGCAACATTCTGGCCACACATCCTTGACCTTGACTGTCAACCAGTTTTACGCTTGATTCTTTCTTGGACCTTCATGAAACCCCTGTCAGTCATATAGACAGCACAAAATGGGGCCTGTCTTGGAGTGAGAGGATGCTCAACTTGCCACACTTCGGCCCCGACCCTGGACGATCGACTCTTGCGAGGTCGAGTTCCGATTCCGTCCCTAGGATAATTTTCGACCTCACAAGTATCTCTCTTGGAGTCTCCACAAGTCAAAATAAGCATTGATAGAGCGACCTCGACTGCGAATGGCCAATGAAGCCCGCGTAATCTTATGCTTCATTCATCGAGGTATTAACAAGATATGAATGAGCCCATAAGATCATTAATTCTGTGGCATGTGATGATGATCTATAGCTTTGACCTTCATGCATTGCATTCTTGATACTGAAACATTCTCTCTTCGGGAAATTCTTCTTCCCAACATGGCTGCCAAGTGGCATCGAGTCTCGAAGTTGCGGTCAGAGAAATCCCACCTCCACAGACACCATAGGCTTTATCGGAGAAAGACAGCCCAATGAGGGAAACGTACTCATACGAATCTTTACTGCTTGCAAATTCTGCCAGACGCCTCCCAATTGTATCATGTGCGATCATATGCAAGGAATTGATACTAACTGTACAACTGGAAAGTGAGAATACATTGCTGGAGATGCATCAGAAGTTGAATGGTCTGTTGCCCAACCCCACAAGGACAAGACGCCATTTCAGCGCCAGATCAGAGTCTAATGAATAAGTTTATCGGTAAGGCTATAGGCTCGGGAAGAAATGCCTGAGACTTTAATCCATCATTCACGGAGCTTTGCGAATCCGGGAAGGATCTGCTGCAGTACTGCCAGCTCACAACATAGTGAGAAGAGCTGTGGGATCAAGGCCTTGAAGATTCGTGGTACATGAACTTCATTTGCGAAAGCACTACAATAACGGTTCTAGTACCTTTCTCTAGGCCTGCTACCTTTTTCCTATGGACAGCTGCTAGCTTTACACCCAAAGCAATGATGGCGTACTTTCTTAGAAACGTCGTGTGCTGGGCTCTTTTCCCTGCATTGATTTATGCAGCGTCGCTGACGTTTCCCTGAGACTCAAGTCTCATAGCATGTCCAAGAAAGGCTTTGATGACCAAGTATCTCTACAGTATGGTGCTATCTATGGTCTCAATATATGCGTGCCGCATTGAGCAAGCTCCGCATAAACCACATCAGAGGCAGCCAGCTGGTTAGAGACGTTGGTCCACCTCTCACCTGCAATTCAACCATCCGTGCATAATCTTGCCATGGCTGACAATTGCAAGCCATGCCGAAAGCCATCCAGTCCTCGAAATATGTAGCGGTTGCAGTCAAAACAGACGAGGACTCGAAGGAGATAGTGGTGACATCAAACTTGCTGTCTATCAGCCACAGCGTGCACGCCCGTCGGCGACGAGTTTCCCTATTGCACATTTTCTGGTAGCTTTCACAACACCGGCTCTCCTGGCAAAAAAATTGGGTTCGAGGCCTATATCCTTGCTGGTAAATGCAGACTCCACGCTGGAAATAAAAGGCAGCTCTTTCGATAGCTCGTCTGACATCAATGAGCTTCGTGAGCCACGTCCAGTCTTTATGCGATTTAGCTTCACAGCGATGTCTAGCCTCGAACGGATTATTCGAAGATCTAGGCAAAATTCCAGTCAGTGCTATCAACCATTAGCTCTGTCACTGGGTAATACATGATGATCACTCTTATCAGAAGGGTATCCAGCGTTCCAGCATGGGCACTTGCCACTGATCTGAGGCTGTAGGATGCAATGTGGAAGGGTCCTGTTTAGTATACACTGATAACTCTTGAAGAATCACAATTTAGGTGAACTTGATGGGAGGCACCAAGAACATAGCACGCACATTCAAGAGTTCTGTACCTCACCTGGGTTCTTGGACAGATGTTGATGACTCTACTGGAGCCTGAGGCAACAAGGCAGAAGGCAACCTTGGGGGATATTCCGCTGACAGTCTCCATACAAGGTTAGCGCAGACAAAACCGAGCTTAATCTCCAGGCTAACCAGTTACAGATAAGTTAGCTCTGCTGCTTATCTAATCTTAGTGGCCACGATGTCATGGAGTCTTTTTTCCCCTCTATGGGAAGAAATTGTGCAAGGTGGGTTCAACTTGGGTCATGATAACGGCTCTCTTCGATTCGCTTTGAGACAAATAGTTGGAGATCTCTGAGTCTTGCGAGATCTCAACGTCCTCAGCGATAATGCCTCCTCGTCGGAGGCCCCAGGCTTCTGCAGATAATAAAGCGGGCTCTGCGCGCGTCTCAGAGGTATGTCTCCGCATACTAGTTCTTTTGCTCCTTGAACGTTGCGCTGACTAGCTTCGAAATGTTCAGGCTGCTACTGCCGATTCTTCACTTAAGCGGAAACGTCCCTCTCAGTCGAAGCAAGCATCGCAATCAGTTCCGCCGACACAGACTATTGCGTCGCAACAGGATGACCGGACAGATGCCGATCCGTCTTTTCCCAAGTACCGCTACAAAGATCCATTCGATGCGCTTCTAGAGCCATTTTACTATAACAAGTCGCTGACCGACCCGATAAATACTGCTAAGGACAAATGGAATCTCCTCCCGGCGTTTCTCAAAGTGAAAGGTCTCGTGAAGCAACATATTGATTCATACAACTATTTCGTGGAAGTGCAGTTGAAGAAAATCGTCGAGGCCAGCTCGACCATACGCAGTGATGTGGACCATAACTTCTACATCAAGTTTACCGACATTTACGTTGGCTCCCCTCGCCGTGCAGATGAACCGCAAGATGCGGGCTTTGATTTTCAGTCGACTGTGACGCCGCAGGAGTGCAGACTTCGGGACACAACTTACGCAGCGCCGATCTTGGTTGATTTTGAGTATGTCCGTGGTCGTCAAAGAGTCATCAGGAGAGGCGTGGCTATTGGCCGGATACCGGTCATGCTTCGCAGCTCGAAGTGTGTGTTGGCAAACAAGACGCCGGCAGAGATGAGTGTTCTCAGCGAATGCCCTTTGGACCCTGGTGGCTATTTCATTGTGAACGGTACCGAGAAGGTCATTCTTGTTCAGGAACAGTTGAGCAAGAACAGAATCATCGTCGAAACCGATCCGAAGAAGGAAATCGTGCAGGCATCAGTCACAAGGTACGTTTTCGACTATCCTGATCTCGTCCAAGGCTTTTCTAACGACGATGTAGTTCATCTCAAGAGCGCAAGTCAAAAAGCTACATTATTCTCAAGAAAGATAAACTCTACGTGAAGCACAACGTGCTGAGCGAGGATATCCCCATCGTTATTCTCTTGAGAGCAATGGGCATCCACACCGACAAGGAAATGCTGCTTCTCGTTGCTGGTGTCGATAAGGTCTACCAAGAGGACTTCGCCATCAACTTCGAGGAGGCGATCAAGCTTGGCATCTTCACTCAGCAACAGGCGCTGGACTGGATTGGATCCCGAATCAAGATCAACCGCAAGCAAATGGCATACCGGAGGACCCACGTGCAAGAAGCGATTGAAGCTATCGCATCAGTTATCATCTCCCACATCGAAGTAAAAGACATGAACTTCAGACCGAAGGCGATTTATGTTGCTCATATGGCCCGCCGTGTGCTGATGGCAAAGAATGATTCAAGCTTGGTCGACGACCGTGACTATCTTGGAAATAAGAGGCTCGAATTGGCAGGCCAGCTGTTGGCCTTGCTCTTTGAAGATCTTTTCAAGAAATTCTGCTTCGACATCAAGATGAACGTCGACAAAGTTCTGAACAAGCGCAATCGCGCAGAGGCTTTCGACGCTTGGAGTGTGATGAGCATGCACGGCAATCATATTACTCAAGGCATGAATCGTGCCATTTCTACCGGAAACTGGAGCTTGAAGCGTTTCCGTATGGAACGTGCTGGTGTGACACACGTTCTTAGTCGGTTGAGTTACATTGCCGCGCTGGGTATGATGACCCGTATTAGCAGTCAGTTCGAGAAGACCAGAAAGGTCAGTGGTCCTCGTGCGCTGCAACCGTCGCAGTTCGGCATGCTTTGCCCAGCCGATACCCCAGAAGGCGAGGCTTGCGGCCTGGTCAAGAACTTGGCTCTGATGACACACATCACAACCAACGACGAGGAAGGTCCAATAAGAAATCTAATATTCATGCTGGGCGCTGAAGATATTGCCACTGTGGGTGGAAAAGAGATCTACAGCCCTGGCAGTTACACCATCTCGATCAACGGAACTCCAACCGCACTCACACGACGTCCGAAGTACTTCCTCAACGCTTTCCGGCGGCTTCGCCGCATGGGCAGAATTTCAGAGTTTGTCAGCATCTATATCAATCATCATCAATGTGCAGTCCACATTGCCACCGATGACGGACGAATTTGCAGACCGCTTATTGTTGTTGAGAACGGAAAATCTCGAGTGAAAGCCCACCATCTCAAGAAGTTGCGGGATGGCACGATGCAGTTCGACGACTTCCTTGCGCAGGGCTTGGTCGAATACCTCGATGTCAACGAGGAAAACGACTCATACATTGCGATCTACGAAAAGGATATTAACGATGCTACGACCCATCTTGAAATTGAACCTTTCACCATCCTTGGAGCCGTCGCTGGTCTCATTCCCTATCCGCACCACAACCAGTCACCGCGTAATACTTACCAGTGCGCCATGGGTAAACAAGCTATTGGTGCAATTGCATCGAATCAGTTCCTCCGCATTGACTCTATCCTCTACCTCATGGTATATCCGCAGAAGCCAATGGTCAAGTCGCGCACCATTGAACTGGTCAAATACGATCAGCTCCCGGCTGGTCAGAACGCCATGGTTGCCGTCATGAGTTACTCTGGGTACGATATCGAAGACGCTCTCGTTTTGAACAAGGGCTCGGTTGATCGCGGTTTCGGAAGATGTCAAGTCTTCCGGAAATACGTCACGAATCTCAAGAGTTACTCAAATGGCACCAAGGACAAACTCAGTGGGCCTGAATATGAGAATGACGCTCCCATCAGAAAGCACGCTCTTCTCGAGGCTGACGGTCTTGCCGCGGTCGGAGAGCAGGTCAATGCTGGAGAAGTGTACATCAACAAAATGACCCCCGATCAGTCGCTCTCGTCTGGCATCACCGGCTCCGATGCTGGCAGGCCAGTCACGTACAACCCTACACCGATGACCTATAAGCTCCACGACCCCTCCTACATCGACCGAGTCATGATCTCCGTCACTGAAAACGAGAATCAACTCATCAAGGTCCTCACCCGTCAAACACGTCGCCCTGAAGTCGGCGACAAATTCTCCTCTCGCCACGGTCAAAAGGGTGTCGTGGGTATCATTGCCGACCAGGCCGACATGCCCTTCACCGACCAGGGCATCAACCCGGACATCATCATGAACCCGCACGGTTTCCCCTCCCGAATGACAGTCGGCAAGATGCTGGAGCTTGTAGCGGGCAAGGCTGGTGTCCTGTCTGGCCAGCATGGCTACGGCACCTGTTTCGGCGGCAGCCCCGTGGAAGAGATGTCCCAGATCCTCATCGACCACGGCTTCAGCTACGGCGGCAAGGACTACCTCACCTCTGGTATCACGGGCGAAGCACTCCCCTTCTACGTCTTCACGGGTCCGATCTACTACCAGAAACTGAAGCACATGGTCCAAGACAAGATGCACTCTCGTGCGCGCGGCCCGCGCGCCATTCTCACCCGCCAGCCTACCGAGGGTCGTTCGCGCGACGGTGGTCTCCGTCTCGGTGAGATGGAACGTGACTGTCTCATTGCCTACGGAACCAGCCAACTGCTGCTCGAGAGACTGATGATCTCGTCCGATCGTCACGAGGTGGATGTCTGCGAGAAGTGCGGCTTCATGGGATACCTGAATTGGTGTCAGAGATGCAAGTCCTCGCGAAGTGTTGTGAAGATGGTCATTCCGTACGCTGCGAAGCTGCTCATCCAGGAACTTATGAGTATGAATGTCACGGCGAGGTTGAAGCTTGAGGACGAGTTCCCTGAAATGAAGGGGAGGTGAAAAAAACACACAGGCACGCTATTCGATCTTTTTTTGTTTTGGAATCGTCACCTCGATCTCCTTTTTTCCTCTCAATGTGGCTTCTGAAAATGCTAGTCTCACGGCTTATAACTCACATCGGGACTCGTCATAAGGATTCTAGAATCCGGGCTTTCGTTTGGAACAGATCAATGTCTGTTGAGCTGTCACTCTGGAAAGAACGGTGATTACAGGCGTTTTGAGAGACTTTCTTGTGCGTATATAGGTTCACTATTTGGCATGCATAGCGCGGCGAGTCGGTCGACTGTCGGTTCGATGGCAATTACTTCATGTAGAGTGTGTTGGATAGAAAAGTAAGAAATCTATTTAGAGTATTTTTGCATGATTTCGCCCCTTCTTCAGGATGTTTTTCTTTTTTCTTCCCGTCGCTTCTCTCTTCTGCACAATTTCACTACTTCAAAGCCTTGCACACAAGACATGGATGGCCCTTTAGAGCGTAGGTTGAAAGGGAAAGAAGAACAGAAGGGAAGCGAAAACAAGCATATCTCAATCCCAAGTGATTATCTGATACATTCTGATGGTCCGGAACGGGATTTCCAGACACGAACACGGATAGAATTATCAATGAACCAAAGCAAGTCCCACTTGTGTCCTAGATAAACACAAGATTCGATTCAAAAGCCACCGTCTGGTACGTATAGAATTTCTGGCGTTCCTCGACCAGTCTGTCACGGAACTCCAGACCCTCTTCCGTCGTGAAAGGGAACTCGTCTTTCCTATTCAAGATACGGTTTTGCATTTCACGGGAAAACTGGCTTATTGTCTCTCGGATTTTCTCCAATTCCCCTGCATCGAGACTCCAGTCCAGTCTTTGAGGTGGGACGTTCGCCGTGGAAATGATGCGGATATTGGGGTCGACGAGAAAGAAGACGAGGCATTTCACGTGGCCATCTTTGTTGTGATCGACCAGTTTCCACGGAAGGAGGCGGTGTTGCAAGGTGCTGGGGAACATGACAATTCTGCCCTCGTTGATATTCAGCTGGCCGACTTCTTGCACGGCTGGTGATCCCTGTTCAAGCCCAAATACTTGATTCAACCAGACGGTGTCCCTGGGCTCGTGACGAACTTGTCCGAGGGCCGAGGTCTCAACCAGCTGACGGACTGCAAGGGGACAGTCTCCGACATTTTCCTTCTCATAGCAGTAGATTGCGATCGCACAGATATGCTCATTCTGAGACATGTTAGAGATGATATTCGCGAGGACGTTCCGAAGATGGATTTAGACTTTTGAAGGGGAGAACCCTAAAACCGCAACTTACCAATTGCCCTTCAACATGCCAGTTGGTCGAAATCTCTGGATTCTCGGGGTGGAGTTCAACCCTTGACATCCTCACAACGACTTGGAGGCCGCGCTTGGAGAAATCCTTGTTGAGATCCACCCCCTGCTCGATACGAACAGGGTTCGGTAGATCGGGCGGCAAACGATCCACCATATATGGTGGAACAGCCCAAGGTTGGAATTTTCCAGCATCAGGTTGGACGACCTTGCAATTCCGCACTCGCCACTGCATCAGTCGCAGCTCATACTCAGGTTCTGGCTCTCCCTCCTGACGCTTGGGACGCGCATCGGCGACCTCTTTCGGCATCGGGTGATATGCAACGTCATGATATTCAATCCGGGTCCGCGAGTGGAGCAGATCCTTCATCGGAGTCAGGCACATGTTCCATAATGGAATCAAGCAGTTGAATATCTCCTCGATGATGGCATAGGTCGATCTATTATGTTCGGGATGAAGATTGTTGATATAGCTGGAGATACGCCATCGGCCGTCAGGTCCCAGAAACACGTCGCAAGGGAGCAGCTGAAAATCTGTGCTGAAAGGCTTGATAGAGATATCTGCGCGGGAAAGGACCCTCCAGGCGATATCCTCACGTGTGATTCCTCTCTCTGGAGGACGAGGGATAATCACCCCTTGTCTCGAGGCCTCGAGGGCGTCGTCAACTCCAATCAATCTGTCTTTCAGAATGCGACTTCGACCGTAGACCAGTGGAAACAAGGCAACTGGAATAATATCGAATATCTTATCCTTGGTTCCTGGAACTTTGTACGGTTCTCGAATGGTCGCACTCTCGAGACCATTCGAAGCTTCCCTTAATTGATTGCGGAGGGATTCTGGAACCGCAGTGTCTGATTTCACGACGTCCCCGTTATAAAGAGCCAAGGCATGAGTTGTTCCATAAATCAGTGCTTTGTATCTCAACTCATCGATGATCCAGTCAGCCATGTTAGGTGTGATGTCGACATCACTGGCTTCCATGGCTTCTGTCTTCCATTTCTCGGTTACTTTGGGATCGAAGACCTAAAAACAGCAGGTTAGTGTGGGGGGCACATGGTGGCCATATTTCAGACGGGAGGCTCCAGTTGGAAATGTGTGCAGCGACGGATCTTGGAATTGAAGGCGAGCGACAGAAAAAATGCAGGACGGGCAACATATCCAGATGGTCCATCAAACACCCAACATACCTCCTCATACCAAAGCGGCCTGTCAGTTAGACGCTCCATCACCTTCAGCATCCCAAGCTCACGCAACGTCTGGAGAGGTTGGCTGGCAACTCGATCCTTAGTAACGATTCATCGAGAAACCTTGAGATGCCATTGAGATCTTACTCTGCATATCCCTTTTGAATGTCACGGTCGTCTAGAGCGGTAGGAAACAAGCTCCTATTCTCAACGCCATATATATTCGTTTCCACCGGGCTATAGTCCAGAGGCAGACCAAATCCAGGAAGCTCAAAACGATTCTCCTGAACCTTCGGCGGGCAGGTGAAAGCCGCGGTTCTTGCAGCGCTTTGGAACATATTGAAGACTGACAAAAAGCACGGTCAGTGTGGACAGCAATCGTAAAGCATGACGTGACAGGGAGTGAGACTGGGCAATGCTCGTATGAATAAAAAAAGACCACTGATGGTGTGGCAAGCGCGTTTCACACGCTGCACCATAATGCAGGCACAAGCACGAAATGTATCCTGCATCACACTGGGGATTCCCCCTTGAACGTCATAATTTTCGAGTGTAGCCACAGAATCGCGCTGAAGCTAGCTCGTGATTACGAAAGAAGAACAAAGTCACATACCTAGCTCCGTGGACAGATTTAAGTTCGAGCTTAAACAAACTGCAAGGAATGCCTGTAAAGATTCAAGCAGGGATTTTGGCTCCTTCTAAACACAAGGAAGGGCCAAGGAGTGCTGTGGGCTCTACTCGCGATTTATCCATATTGCGCCAGTGTGAGACCGGGTGGTTGCTTCCCAGCTGAACAGAGCACTGTGATGCAGCGTTGTCGTAGATCGCCTCGAAGGAGATCCTTGATTGGCTTCCAGGTCATGGATACCCAGGAAGTCTGGGGGAATGCGCACTGGGATCCATGGTTATGGAAGGAGAAAGCTCAATTGACTGAGGCGATATCTCAGACGACAACAGAGCTCGCGCTCGTGTCTGCATTGTCAGAGATTCCACATAAATCCACAGATCGATCACCTGTTGAGAAATCCGTGAAACGGTGAAAGAATTGCTGCGTTGAGATGTATGGGAAAGCAACTCCGGAGATGACTTTTTGTATGAAGTTGGAGTTCTGGAACGCTGTTGCGTCGTATCCAGGGAAATCCCCTGTCGCGGAGTTTCGTTCCGACGCCTCTTGAGAACTCGACAGCTCAAGGAAGCTGCAGTGAAATCTCGATTGCTCATGAGAGCAGAATGACCGTTCGTGGCCTGGGTGCGTCATTTCTTTTCACCTTTGGCGATAGTTGTTCAGAACTTTGGACATTAATTTAATAAAAAAGGCAACTCGAAAAAAAATGGGAAAGACAAACCAATGAGAATCAATCGATATCTTTGAAGACATACTGAACTAATCATCCAACTTCTTCATCGATCTCTGTCGTAATATATACCAGGCATAGATGAACGGAGAGCAGATAGGAATAGGATGAGCACCCATTTAGCAATGACCTGTCCGCACGTTGACGCTGCTGAGATCCTCAAGACTCCCTGGGATCCAGATACTGCCTCACGACACTCCAGTATCGGTCTGGGTCCACTCTCACATGTCCCACATGCGGTGTCCCCAGGAATTTCTCCCGCTGCACCAACCATCCTTTCTTCTCCGAATCGGCGGCATGTTTCTCTACATCCCTCCAATGGATCAGGTCATCTGCATCGGAGTAGATATAGCATCTTTTCAGTTCACCCCGTGGGCCAGCTCCCACTAACAAACGACCATCATTCACCCCGTCCCTAGCCACACTGATCGCGTCAGGTACCCGTGTGATCTTCTGGACCACCTTCAAGCAGACTAAGAAAGCGTACAGAAACGCTTTGCAAAACAACCGCAAGATCCACATCTTAGGGAATGCGTATGAAAACGCTCGGACGGCGGATGCCACGCCCGCCGTACCGGGTGCGCTGTCGATGATCATGCCTGAGATTCGGAGCGGTGCCCCAGTCTGCTCGCGATAGGCCTGGAGCAGATGCGCTGTTGTCAATACACCCCCGTTGGAGAACAGATGCAGCAGCACCGGGCTGTCGTGGGAGGTGGATGCTCGAATCGCCTCAACGGCTGGAGAGACGCGAGCTCGTTGTGCGCGGGCTGTGCCGCGTAGGAGGAAGTCGTTGGAGGAGCTCAGGACGAAAATGATCCTTGCATGGGGCGCTAGGCGCGCATACTCGATGACATATTTGACGAGGGCTCGCGGAGGAGCGTTCATCCAAAATGCGAGGACAATTGTTCTGACAGAGTGGTGGTCTTTGGAGTTGCTTGGTTCCTTTATATAAACGGATGCAGAGAGTTTTGTAAAGGGGAAAAGAGCGTCCTCGCTCTTCGATTGAGTCGTCATTTTGAGACAGCCAGATGAAGATGACAGTTGCTGAGAGATAAGACCGCTAGTCGAATGCTTTTCGAGACGTTCAAGGCCGGCACCAAAACGCGATTCAGATCAGGGGTAATACTAGTACTAGTAGTACTCTGTATACAGAGCTAAGCTCGGATTCTTCTCAAGGTCATAACATCGGGGAATTTTCTTGAGATACTTAGTGAAGCTAGGCACTGCACACTGGTCCATGGACATTAAAATTGACCGGAAAGCACGCGCCGTCTACTCGCATAGACAAATGAGACACAAACGCTCAATTGGACTGCGTTGTCTCGTGCATTTCTCCGAGTTTTCTTGAACCTCGGCTTGTCAAACAGCAACACTCGGGTCTATTCCGACCATCCCCTTCAAATGGGACATTCCCAGGTATAGACAAAATCAGCACTGATTGCATCACGAGAGAATAATAAGAACCTGATTAAACAATGATCTGTGATTTTCTACGTAGATCGTACATTGATAGCGGACGAGAACTTTATCGAGAGCTTGGAGACAGAGCGAGCTCTGAACAGCGTTGACGATTTCTACTCGTTTATCTTTTCTGATACCATATGATACCCCCATCTCAAGGCCAGATCAGATCGCATTATCGTAAAGTCAGAGTTCCTGAAGAAGAAGGAAAAAACCACCGATTCCTATTGAACGCCAGCCTATCCTCGCTATGCCCATGAACAGACGCAGTCCCAATTGAACTAGATACAATCGAATCATTTGAGAAAGATTGAGAACCAGTAGGACGATAATATTATGTTCAGCGCTTGAGAGAGTCTCGAAGAGTGCGTCCGCCACCGTGGGACTTCACATTGCGATCCTTAGCCTTCGGACCCTCTGCCTCGCTCCCCGACGTGGGTGTTGCCGACCCTCCAAGGTCCTTTTTCTTCCCGCGCAGTGTCTGACCGACGCCCTGGAATCGAGGCTTATCCTGCTCATCGATCACTCGCCCATTCTCGTCGCGCTTCTTCACAGGCTTGATGGCATACCCGAAAAAGAGCTGATTAGGTGGTAAGCGAAGAGGCTGGGGTCCGTTGGTCCTTCTAACAGGTGGGGGATGCTGTGGATTCGTTGCACCCGGCGCTGGTGTGCTTGGCTTCGGCGTGGGAGCTTTGCTGCCTTTCTTAGAACTCAGTCGCTGTCCACCCGTGAGGAAGTTGGACGACACCGCTCGAGCACCCTTGGCAGCGTCGGAAGACTCGGGCGCAATCGCCGCATAATTGATCGCCTGCGCCATCGTGCCGTGGGGATGCAATAGGCCACCGGCCGGGAGAGATCCTCTGATCCCACTGCGAGGGGTGCTGGTGCCGCTCGTCCGTTGAGATTCTTCGTATCCAACTGGCGGAGCGAAATCCACCTCCAGATCGGTCTCAAGAACAGAAATAGCATTCTTCTCGTTGGCGGGTTTAGTCTCTAGTACAGCCATCTCATATACCTGATCATTGTATGCGAATGTAAACACGTCGCCTTTGGTGAGGCAAGAGAAGTTGCGGAAAGCGTTCTCCAATACCGCTTTTGGGTCGCTAATGTCGAGAAAAGATGTCGACTGCGCCTGAAGCTTGATGAACTGGCCCGGCGGAAGATCGGTCGACTTGACTTGAACGAGATCGCCTGGTTCGAGCAGAAGCGTTTGCATGAGCTGCCGCGTAGCGTTCATTCAGCAATCTGTCAAAAAGTTTTTCTCAACAACGTAAATCAATGCTTACCCAGAAAGGTAGATAGATCTTCCCCTCCTCCGCAATGAATTCAAGCACACCAGCATGGGTCATCCTCTCCTTCGCCCCGTTGTGAAGCTCAAAAAGCATGGGATATGTGATGTGGAGGCGTGTCAGCTTATCCAAAGCGCTGGGAGGCATAATGACCTTGCCACCATGGTTGACATTCTCTCTCTCGGGACCGGGCAGCATCGCCACGGGATAACAGCGATAGTATTCATCGAAGCGGCGAGTCGTAACCCCATGGCGGAGTATGGAGGAGCTCAGCACGCCTTCCATGGGATCATCGCCCCAGTATTCCGGACGAAACTAAGATGACTATAAGATGGTGGTCGAATATTTGAGGTGCTGCGTGGAGAAATGTGAAGGTACTGACCATGACACCTGTCGTAGCTGGATCAACCTTCCAGTCGAGGGTTCAGAAGCTCTGCGGATGGATGTATCACACTGTGACTTCTATTGTCGGCAAATCTCAGAGGAACAAAACTTGCAGTATACCGTGCGAGTAAAAGAATTGTAAGAGAACAAAGCAGATGTGAAGCTGTCAGATCCGCTGCCTAAAGCGGGAGTGACGCAAGTTGTCCCCCGCGACGATTTTCCGAGCCGACCCCAGACTTGGAAGGCTGTATCGAAGTTTCTTTTATCCCCAGCTACAAACCGATATCTTCGCACAACTACCCAGGCAGTCTTTGTTTTTCTTTTTTTATTTTTTTTCTTTTTTTTACCCAGATATATCGTGATTCAAGCGAACTCCATGTCGGCCTCCCTGGCGCGCCCCAAGCGGGCAGGCGAAGACTTCACTCGCACCCACCACCACGACGATGACGACCCCGATGGACCTTCCACACACAAGAAACCACGATTCGACCTTCGCAATCCGTCAGCGCTTGCTCCCGACGCGCTTGAAGAAGACCCTGTTCTCGACGCAGACGAGATCGGTCGTCGCGGCCAACAAGTGCGGCGAAAAGCCGTCAACCTTGACGGCTACGATTCCGACAGCGAGAATGAAGGGTTCTCCGCGCGGATAGAGGCCAAGGCGAAAAGAAGCCGACAGAAGCACGATGCCGAAGACGATGACATGTTCGCGGAGCTGCAGGAAGACTTTGGGCCTGAGGAGATCGACGCAGACGAAGCATTACGCAAGAATAAGAAGACAGTCCGGTTTCTACGGGATGAT
Source organism: Evansstolkia leycettana (assembly GCA_000787455.1). Classification (NCBI taxonomy): domain Eukaryota; kingdom Fungi; phylum Ascomycota; class Eurotiomycetes; order Eurotiales; family Aspergillaceae; genus Evansstolkia; species Evansstolkia leycettana. The sequence goes on along the minus strand of JSYV01000068.1, from coordinate 5,892 downwards.
GAGATTGAAGGGCAAGTGGCCTCGTCGCGAGGCGGCGGGACCCTACGAGCGGACTTCAGCAAGGGTGTAGACGGAGTTCAGTTTGAAGAAGTGGAAAGCGACAGCGACGTTCCGGACGAGGAGCGCGCCAGGATGGAGTCAGGGATGGACGAAGAGCTCGGCGCTGGCTCGAAGAAGAAACACGCTCCACTGTTGGATGCGTTCAATATGCGCGCTGAACAAGAAGAAGGCCGATTTGACGACCAGGGAAATTACATCCGGAAAGCGGCGGACCCGGACGCGGTATACGATACATGGCTGGAAGGCGTCTCGAAAAAGGATATCAGACGAGCGAAGGAGGCAGCGGAGAAGAGAGAAGCTGAGAGGAAAGAGAGGGATCGACGGGATGATAGCGTCCTAACGGCAGATTTGCTCCGGACTCTCATCACGCACTTGGAACGGGGAGAAACAGTCCTGGAGGCACTAGCTAGACTCGGCAAGGGTCTCCATCGAAAACGTAAATGGCAAACGAAGCAGCGGAATAAAAATCGATCGAAGTGGAATGGCACCGCGGCCGAGGATACGGAGATGACAGAGGACGATCCGGACGAGATGGCGCGGAAGGAGGCGATCGAAGCTATTACCGGCGCAGCTGATCTGCTCTTGACCAGAGGACAGACCGATATATATGATACTGAACGCGAAATGCTCACACGGCAATACCGTCGCGAGACCGGGGAGGAGTGGGTGGACCCGGTCTCGCAACCTACAACTGTGAGCCAGTCCTCCGCGGACGAACAAGCCCCTATAATGTGGGAGTATCGCTGGTCGGATGCTCGTGATGGTGGAGATATACACGGCCCATATGATGGCGCCATGATGGAGTCCTGGCGAAGTGCTGGCTACTTTGGAGAAGGTGTCGAGTTTCGGAGAGTAGGCGACACAGGCGAATGGAGCAATGTGGCCAATTTTGTATAATAAGGAGACTGACCTTACTAAATCATGGGTTGTAATTGTCGTGTACAGTTCAGATTTCAAATACCTATTGCATCCTGACATTGTGCGGCAGGCGTCGGTGTATAAGATATCAATGGTGTGAATTCTCAAATGGACTCTAAAATAAAGACCCAGGTAGCAAATGACCCATAAAATGAGCTCTGAACAAGTGCCAGCCCTATCATACATGCACAACAACGTGGCAGAAAGCCGAGAATCAACGAACAAAGACCATAACTTTCTTTTACCCTTTTCCTCGACGCCCATTAAAAGCTCCCAAGCGTCGAATGCTGGATTGGCAATATTTGCGCGATTGCATATTACGAAATCTCCATGGCGTCACCGTTGGTGGCAGCAGAAAATGTCACAGTGCCTTGATCGCCAATGAAGCGTTGCTCGTATGTGTGGACGAACTTGGCACTGCGCACAGGATCATAGAACAAGCGATAGCTCCGCTGCACGTCATCAATGCTGACATCCTTTGCTTTCCGCTTCTGGCTAAGAAGGTAGGATGTGGTGATGATATTGCTGGCATATCGAAGGCCAGACTCCTGTCCAATCTTGGTCAGGAGGGCGAGAGCGTCCGGAGACAGATCGATTTCTTCTTCCTGTGCACGAATTGCCAGGATCTGTCTAATCTCGTCGGCAGAATATTGCTGGGTGCTGATGATGACAACGCGATCGAGGAAGTCGAGTGGCAGTCCATGTGGGGAACTGTATGTTGTGCCACGAATTCGAGCGTGGCCGCGATTGCTCGCCATGATCACGATTGGGGCCAGTTCTGCCTCCAAGGCACGGTTGATGTACGAGAAGCACTCGATATCAAGCATGTGCACCTCGTCAATGAACAGAACACCGGGGATGATTTCGGCCTTGCCCTCTTCCTTCCATTCCGCAACTTTCGTATTGATCTGATCTCTGACCTCACTCCGGATTTCGCCCGTATCTCCGGAAAAGAGCGCAAGGAAGCCCTGCGATCGAGAGTTGATCACATCAATCTCATGCAGGCTCACGGTATGGACGATCTCCTTGCGAACTTGCAATTCTCCCTCAGGGGTTTGGACAAACTTGGTATCGGCGCCCATCGCATCGTAGTCTCGAGAACGAGCAAATGAGCGGCCCAACTTGGTGATCTTGCCGGAGGACTTATCGATCGAGATAACATCCCCAGCCATTACGCGCTCCTTGGTCATTGAATCTATCATCTTAGTTCCCATGTCGTAGATCGTCTCCATGTCGGTGGTTTTGATTGTGAGCTTTCCTTGTTTGTTACCCTGCATATATTAGCTCAGTTACACCTTCGCAAGCTTGGATACTGCGAGCTCATCCATACCCCGGTGACACTGCGATCAATTTGGATCTCAACCACCTCGCCCTCAATGATCTCACTCTCCTCCTTGATGCGGACTCCGATCGACTTTCGGAACGCTTGTGTGAGTGCTTCCGTCTTCGACATTTCCATAGAGAAGATTTCGGACGCAGCGAGCATCGTGAAAGGGACATCAGGGCCCAGCGATTGCGCCATGCCCATGGCAATCGCTGTTTTGCCTGTGCTAGGAGGTCCGGCAATCAACACCGCGCGACCTGCGATCTTCCCTTCCTTCACCATTTGCAGAATCACCGCAGCAGCCTTCCGCGCCTTCTCCTGGCCCACAAGGCCCTGAGATGTGGCCCGAGGCTGTAACGAATCCGCATCGACTCCAAGTCCTCTGATGTGTGAGTGCGCAGCGATGAGATTTAGACCCCGGAGCTCCTTGGTCTCCGCGATCGTGGAAATGGGCTGCATTGGACTCCAGATTAGTTATCGGCCAGTTGCGCAACTTAATAACAATAATAAGAGTTTACTTACAGCAGCCATGGCAATCAGGTGTTCAGCAATATAGAACGTTTTTGGCACGAAGAGATCGCCAGGTCAAGAAAAGAAGATAGAGAGAGCGGTTTTGTCTCCAGCTTCAAGCCTTCTTCACCTGCGGCGCGGAAGAGCGCAGACACTCAGTCCTCAGGCCGCCTCTCTCACCGCCTGGCAGAAATCCATCAACAAAACTATCGCCCTCACAGAGCAGTCGCTGCTCATATCAACGCTCACTTTACTCTACCGTGCACCTAAATTTATACTCATTTCAATTCTACCTACTGGCACGAGGCAAAGCTTGCGCCATCCTTTGCGCCAGACTATACTACGCAGTCTAATCCAGACATATCATCTTCCCTTTGCCTCACTTTCTTTCTCACAAGTGCTAGATGGACGGAGTCACGGACATCTACAGGGACAACTTTGACTTTGGTTGCTTCAGTGATCATTTCAGAGCTCTGCCCCACAATAAGTCTACCTCACGCGGTGCCACATCAGCATATTGACACCCTCGCTGAAGTATCATTCATATACCAATGACTTTGGATTCGCTTGATCACGGGAACCGACATCCAGGAACAAATGGATTCATATATCACTTACTGTGTCAGAGAGAATGGATGTTGACGTCTCGCGAGACCCTCGACTAAGTCGCACAATCAGGGATCCTCCCAGAATATCATCTGAAGTCTCCACGCTGTCTGCTTCTGCCTCCAGTCCGGCTCTCAGTCCTGCTTCCCTGAGTTCAGGGGAGCAGCAAAAACAACCTGTGCCTCCGCCAGCTTCCCAACCGTTCACCCAAAAGAGATCCTCGAGCTGCCTAAGTTGATTAGTGATCTTGTGCAAGCTACTGTGGCCGCTGCAAAATACAAAGATGAGAAAGAGAGGCTACAAAAACAAAAGACAGAAACGGAGGAGATATTGAAACGAGCTCACGGCTACAAGAGCTTTCCTTCAGTTAATGCTGCTTTCCAGCGTCGACTAATGACGCGGATGTCAATCTGGCTCGTCATCAACACCCACCTATCAATTTGCCAGCAGCTGGAGAACAGCATACAGGCCCACCTTAATTCAAGCTTGTCACTCAAATCCGCTCAATTAGACCCCACCAAATTCGAAGAGAGGATCACAAAGTTAGAGCTACAACTGCGATCAGCTCAGGTAGTGGCAGAGAAAGCAAGGGCAGCCGCAGACTCATGCCTACGAGAAGCTGAGGGAAACCAGTCTTTTAGAGAGACAGTCAATACTCTTCAGTCAAAGGTCTCTGAGCATTGGGAGAGCATAGAGAAGCTCAGCAAAAGATCAGATCAAGACTCTGCGTCATTTGCAGCGCAGCAGAAAGTTATGGATGGCTTTAAGGTGGAGCTTGATAAGATCAGAGAGTCGATTTATTCCTTGAACTCAAATATCAGCCCTTTGATGGCATTCCGCGAAGACTGTTCCTCCCACATCGAGAAGTTGAACAAGGAAGTTGTCGAGCAGAAGGAGAGTATGAAAGAAGCAAATACGGCAACCCATCCTGCACTGATGACCGTCGAAACCCGCCTGGAAGGTCTTGAAGGTCGCCTTGCCAATTTCACGGGTCCATCTGAACGCAAATCGAACAATTCAAGTCCTGGTCTGCAAGCACTGGCTGCACAATTCCATGACTTCCAAAAAATGCGGGAAATGAGTGATGACATGCATAACGCTCAATTGGAGGATTTGGAAAGGCGGTTGTTATCACAGACGGAGGAGCTCCAAACGCTGAAACTCGAACACGATCGTGTTGCTGAGGGTCTGACAACACTGGAACAGACAGCCATAGGGACAATTGATAAGATTTCCACAGACCTGTCCTACTTGCAGCGCGCAGTTCACTGTCTTCAAACCGGCCTTCATTCGCTAGAAACCCGATACAATAACCTCTCCACAGAACCCCTTTTCAGGAACATGGTTACTGCGATGCAAGAAATGTATCCAGCCCAGGGCGCAATAGTGGAAGAGATGAAAAATCTACGGGCCCAGATAGAGAATTGCATTCTGCAACCACAGACCTCCCTGCAATGCAGGCCAAGGTGGGAGAGATCTTTACTAAACATAATGGTCTCACAGCTGAGATACAAAAGGACTATCATGCACGGAAAGATGATATCAGTAACATGAAGCAAAAGTACTCTGAGGAGATTGGCAAACTCAGGCAAGATCTTTTCTGCTTGACCCAATCTCTTGCAACCGTTGACCAGCTGAAGCAAGATCATACCAACTTGGCTCGATCTCTCAAGACAGCCTTGGAACAGATCAACCCTGCATGGCCAGTGCACGAGTTTCAAGCGCTGCAAAAACGTGTTGAAGACCTCATCATCAAGTTCAATGAGCACATATCAAAGGTGGAAGATGAGCTCAAGCGCAAGGCGACCGTTAACGAAGAGTTCCTCGCTGATATAAATCATGAGCGTGATCGCTTGGACATGCAAATGAAAAGGATAAGCATAGGACTCAGTGATTTGAACAGTAAGCTCAACGAAATTGAGCAGTCCAGAGCGAAGGAAGCTGTCAATGGCGAGTCGCGTGCTGAACGGAATCTCCATATTCGAGGATCGGCATCAGCTCAAGTGCGGAACCAGATGGCTGAAAGCATGGGCTCGTCTGGGGGAACGGGGCCGCCTCAGCATGATGGGCCGGCAGAAACGAGCTTTGAAATGGAACAATCTCGTCAGGAGTAGACACTCCCAAAGAAGCCAGCCCTGATGGATCGGAACACTCGGCTTCTTTTATCAAAAGGGAAGACAAACTAGCAAGCCTCAATTTCCTCTTCTCAAAGAAAAGAAGAAGAAGAAGCGTCTCAGGGACGATGGATTAAGCTCGGGTTCCTCGCCTCAGACCCAAAGAGATGCCTCAGCGCCTTGGATGCTTAAGGAATCACCGCGATCTCTGGAGTCACGAATCAGCAAGAAAAAAGGCAAAAAGCGCAGGTTGAACTCGGAGAATGGTCCCTTTTTGTTCGAGTGAGACTTTTTTTTTGAAGGGCTGAGCTTTGTCTGGAGGTTATCGCGCACTTTCATGCAGAATCCCATTTCGTTCCT